>JAQIVZ010000809.1:0-48934 GCA_034700945.1 Arrhopalites spinosus | reverse complement strand
CGTGTTTTTTGGTTTCAGAAATTATTTTTTTTGAAACCCTTAAAATTGTTTTCAAAACTTCAAATTTTTTATGTAGAACTCTAACAAGTTCTAGTATAACATACTCAAATATCTTGGTGATCGGTGTACAACAAGCAGAGATAAAAAATCACAATCATTACTTTTTGATCTCCCCTCGTATTCACAGAGATTGGGCTACAATTAGATGCTCTCTGACAATGAGCGAATGTATCCCCACACATTTCACCTGTCAATCATCCTCTATTTTTTACACTTTTGATTCTTTTTCTAATAAAAAGAAACACTCCAGCATCACAAAAAAAATCTTCCGACATGGTCAAACATTTGAGTGATGACACAGGTCAAGATACAAAATGATACTTTGTCGTCATAAACATCTGCCACCATTTCAAACAGTGACGTCAATTGTCACTGGGGACAGGTTGCAGGTGGTGGTGTCAATCAAATGAAATGAAAATTATTGTCAAATTGAAAAGAGAGATGAAATAATTTAAAGATTAAAATAGAAGAATCAATTTTATTTAACTAATTAGAATTTAAATGTGACAAAAAAATCTTGTTTTATATTTTACATAAAAGAATTTCTCAAGACTCTCCACCAGAAATTGTCAACTCATTCCCTTCAATCTGCCAAAATAAAATTTATTGTTTGTTGAGTGAAAAAGTGTCAAGATTTTATTTATTTTGATTGTCCGACGGATTATGGTGACACGTATGCGAGTCCAAGTGGCCAGTTATGTAAGACTTGATTTGATAACATTTTTTTCAGGGGACGGAGTGGACCATGAAGAGAAATAAAAATATTTAAAAATTTCTATTAAATGTGTGCAGCCATGCAAAGCCTCTTTCTGACACAAAATGAACATCACCATGTAATTAACACTAAACTTTCACTCTCTCATTCATCTCAAAAAGTTTGTTTCTTTTTTATTTTTATTTTTCCTTTTTGTGACTCCAACATGTCTCATGAGGAGAAGAATTAAAGGAATTTAAATGACAAGACGATCATTTTTATTTTATACGCCGCCATTTATTAACTTTTAATTCTTTGTTTATATCCACCATATGTACGAGTACAGCCGTTTTGCCAAAAAATAAGATGAATGGTAATTCTTGACATTAATTATTTTTAAATTCATATTTAAATATTATTTTCTTTACTCTTTTCAACATTATAAACTTTGTCCTTAATTTTGTAATATCCATTAAATTCTCCTCCTCCCCTTCTCTCTCTCTATTTTTTCTGCCTCCTCCTTTTTTACTCACCTTTGTGAAGATTTGATTAATTAATTAAATTTGTAAATTGTAAATTTATTCATCCTTTTGTTTACTTTGTCTCTCTCTCTCTGTTTGTACATGGGCGATGATGCAGAATTTGGCAAATAAATAATAATTTGTTTTTAGATAATAATATCTTTGTCTCTATATTTTTTTTGTGTGCTAAAATCCATTTTTTTTGCAAGAATACAAGACACAAGATCCAAATTTTTACAAATTAGTGAGTTACTTAATTACTCATGTTTTTTAAAAAAAAATACAGGTGATTTTATCTCATTAATTTTTACTACACCGACCTTTCATCTTTTGTTATTGTGAGGATTATAATATTAATCCTTTTTTTTGGCAATAGTTTTTGCACATTTACAAAAATAATGACTTGTTCAGAACTCTAAGACGTATACATAGATATTACAAAACGTTATTTATTTTCACTAATGATCCTATCAACTATCAATAGAGAGGGGGAGTTGAAAAAAAACATTTTTTATTGTAAAATAAAATGTCATAATTTTTAATTGATTCCAACTTCCAAGGAATTATGTATTTTATCAAATTAAAAATAAAAATTACATCACAATTTTGACTTTGACTCTCTCTAATATTGAGAGGTCAAGCTCTTTGGATTGTTTATCATTTTAACAAAAAAAAATGGAATTTAATATATAAAAAAAGTAAAGAGATGAATGGCAAGAAGAATTCAATTAATGGATAATATTGTTAATTATAATTATTTACACAACCCTCCTCCTCCCCATTCACCTTAAATGGGAGAGAGAGGAGGAGGGGGGAGGTGTGTCGTAATATTTTTTGTGTTCAAAAAAATATGAGACTCAATTAATTACTCTCATCCCCTTTTTACCATTTCATAGATAAAGTTAACAAAAAAAGATAAAAATATTTTGAATAAAAATAATTTGAATAACATTTCCATTAAAAAAAATATTTTTTTCCCTCAATATCATTGACCGCAAATTAGTCATTTTGTAACATAAATTAATTTGGGTACACCTGTACTTTTTTTGTACAGCGTCTAGAGTCTAGTGTCTACAGTATAATTTAAATGTCAATTACAAGTCTTGAAAGATTTAGTTATTAGAGTGTCTCAAGTGTTAGACATAAAAAGATTAAAGAGAGAAGAAGAAGAAGAAAAAAACTTTCATCTTTAATACTCTTTAATTATATTTAAAGTGTCATTAATTTGAGTCATTTTCTTTCATTTTTTTAATGCAGACGTTCATCGTCCAAGCCGCATAACTTGTAGCATAATATCTCTCACCGCTAAGAAGATTAGAGGGGAGAATGGAGTTGAAGGTGATAGAAAAAAAGGAGAAGAGGTCAGGGGTCATTTGAACCATTTATCTAAACTAAACCCTCTGGTCATCATGCATCCATGTCAATTTATTTCAAAAAAAAATTGTTTCAAAATCAAATTGTCTTATATCCCATTCCTTTCATTTAAAATACAAGTCATTTTGATAATTAAATTCAACTTAATTTGTACAAAAAAAATGATTTGTAATTCATTTTAGTTGACTAATTCATTGACAAGTGAGATGACAAGTGTCTCTCCTCGTTTCATAATATTTTGTCAATAAGAAAAAAAACTGATGACTGACAGGCAGCTGACGCAATTGATTGACCGCGGGCAATTTTGAAAAATAACAATACTAAAAAAATTCTTGTACAAATTACAAATTACAATGGAAGAAAACAATTAGACGTGAAGACGGAGAAATTTAGTGATTACATTTAAGTGTCAAAAATTAACTCTTTCTTCAACTTCCGCTCTCAAAAAAAACAAAATATAAAAAAAACTAAATATTCAGTATCTCTCTCAGTGGAGAGACATATGAGTAAAATATCATATTTCACTCAAGATAATTTGTCATCTTCTCAATGTAATTTTTAGAGAGATATTGTACAAGGGGAGATTAATAGAGATGCAAAGAATATGCTAATGGCCCCTCATTTGACTCGCTCTCTGCTTCTCTCTCTGGGAAGATGAAGAGAGGAGCCAATGCCAAAAAATTAAAAGATTTTTTTATAATAAAAAATTGCCGCCTCATGTGTGGTCCATCATTTAATTTGACTCCAAACAAAAAAAAAATCAAACGACTTACACATATCACAATTTTATTCCTCCCTTTCGGCCCTACGACCACAATTAATTACCAATGAATGGGGTATGATGATGCCTTGGCCAAAATAAATTCTTTTTAATAGGCCATGACCGACCACTACCAAACACACACACACAGATAAAGATGGTCAAATCAGCTCATCAAATTCTTGACCCAGGGCAAAAGTCTCATCAACTTTTTTTTTATTGTAATTTTATTAAATATACAAATGGACCGACTCGACTCAACTCTAAAAGTTGAAAATTGGAGATGAAAAAAAAGTTTAAAGAGGAATTTCATGTTAAATACTGAATAAACTGAGTACTCAGTTATATATTTGTTGACAAGATGATAGTGGGCTGGATGAGAAGAGCCGCTTTTTTTTCTAACAATTTTTGTACTCTGTACTCTGCTTGTACAGTGTACGTGGGTTTCATCTTGTCCGCATGACACATTCACAAACCAAAATTAACGGCTCATTGTCTCCACTTTCTTTCTTCTTTGACATGTTCATCCTTTTGCTCATCTTCATCTTCCCCCCTCCTCCTCCTCTTCCTCTATCTGTACACAGACACCACAAATTCATCTTCATCTTCTCGTTCATTTCGGGTCATCAAAGGAATCCCAAAAATGAGTTTTTTCAAGTGAAAAAAAATCAAGAAATCTGTACACAAAATGTTGATTTATCATTCCTCCAAAAAATGCATACAAAATATTATATTACGAGGTGCATTTTCTCTCTCTCCCAAACGACAACAAGAGAATGTGCATGTACAATTAAAATTAGCAAATCTGTTGAACACCTCTTCATCGTCAATATGCAGGAGAGGATCTACCAAGAGAGAGAGAGAGAGAGAGAGAAAGAAAGAAAAGTTGAAGAATTGGTGAAAAAAAGAATATGAAACATTTACCATTTATTTTAGTTAAATATTTTTTTTCAAGAGGGGGGATGATGGATGGGAGGTGTGAGGAAGTTTTGGGCTACTTGAGAGAGAGAGAAGAATTTACGAGTTCTGAGGGGAGTTTGAGTGTTATGCAAATAAATGAAAGGGGAAGTGGAAGAGGAGTAAACAAGAGATGCGGACTGAGAGTATCTCTGATGAACAACATATTGTTTAGAGATTATGGCTATAGAGAAGGAATTACATGAATAATAATTATTTAGGAGCAATTAAACTCTAACAAAACTTACCACAGAGAGAAACACATGATCTATGGCCATCCCCTGATTATATAGAAGATGAACAAGAAGAAGACCTGTCAAAAAAATGAGCAAGTGGAAACAACCATGGAATGGAATACACAAAAAAAAAATTTTAAAAAACTTTCCGTATTTTCTCTTCCTTCTCTCAAAACTGTTGACAATAACAAGAAGATGAAGACAAGTTTGTTCCACATCATAATCTCTCTCTCTCTCTCTCTACAACACAACACTCTTTAATTACTCTCAAAAAGCAACAGTTAGCAGCTAATTTAATTATTACGTTTTTATTCAGAATAAAAAAACATTATTACTTTTCCTTTTCCCTAAAAAAATTATTCTCAATTCTTCTTTTTTTTTCTTCTTCCTTTTTCTCATCCTCCTTCCCCTCTCTGTCTCAATTTCATTGACAAATTAATCAGAAATTTAACTATTGTCCTCCCTTATCAAGTCTCCCATTTAAGGACATGTGTACAAAAATAGTCACTTTTGTGTCTCTATTGTGTAATACAATTCTGGGGCTATTAAATGTCTAAAAATGGAGTCTCAAAAAAAACAAGGATTCTTCTTTTTAAAATGACAAAATAATTGAACATTTTTTCCCATACGTATAATATACAAAATTATTTTTCTTAAGCATTATATACAATTCTCATTAATTTCACATCAAAAATTAACAGAGAGAGGCTAATAAAATAGAAATTGTCTTGTTGGTGGAGGATGAGGAGGGGGGGGGGGGAAGGTAATAAAGAGAAAATTAAAATATTAAAGAAAATTGTAATTGATGAGGAATATTTGTTTAAACAAATTTCCCATGCCATATCAAAATTCTCCCCACCTTACCCCTCTCTCCCCCTCCTTTCAATACTTAAACTGCAAGTCTGAACATGTTTTTTTATATTCCCATCATGACAAGTCTATGCAAGTTTTATATTATTTTTTTTTTTTATTTTCATCACGAAATCCTTCAAGCATGCCGTACAACACAAGGAAAAAAAAGTCCATCCATCTCTCTTGTTTAATTTCCAATCATCAATAAAATCAAAACAAATAAAAAATTTCATTTAAATTAAGTCTGCCCCCCCCCCCTCCCCACTCCTCTCCTCCCTTCATTTAAAAAAAGTTTTTTTATTGGAGACTTTGTATTATATAAATATTTACTATTTAATTACAATTAAACTATATATATATTGTACAATAATAATATTGCAATTTTCAATTGTACGTGTATGTGTATCAATGACATCACATTCACATTTAATTAAATGACAAAAGTGAGAACCAGTCTCAGCATGTCAATTATCTCTATTGTCCAAGAGAGAGAAAGATGAAATTGACACAAAAAGATTTTTTTGAATTTGAAATGGTTAACAAAAAATTGTTGAGCTAATTGTCATTAAAATTATAATGGTCATTTTTTTATGGAGTTGGCTAATTGACACACACACACACACGGAGACAAAGGCCATTTTTGTATTCTTCTCCTTACAGCTAAGAGTTGACGTTCTCAATTACATGCATAAATCCCCCCCTCCCGTGCCTTATTTCAAAGACAAAAAATGGGGGAGGGGTAGTGTCAATGGAAGATTTTTTTGCTGGTGTGCTGGTGTCTTTGCATGCAAGAGAGAGAGATAATTTATAGGGAATTATTAGAGAGATTAATGTTATTAAATTTTAGAGTTTGAGATGTAGAGGAGCCTTCCTATGGCCATTTGAATGCATGAGAGAGAGAGAGGAAGGCCCTGGCCATGCAAGACAAGTTTTCCCTTTTTGTTAAACATAAAAAACTATATCTCTACCCTCTCCTGTATTCTAGCACCTGTAATTTAACCTGTAAACATGCTAAATTCTTTTTTTTCTTTCGTATTGTCTTCCACCACACACACAAACTCATAAACATGGTAGAGTCCATCGTCCATCCTCTTGATTGAAAAATTATTCAATTTAAAATGTTTTTTAATTGTTTTTTTTTGGAGCAGACAAGTCAAAAGTGATGATGAGCAACGTCTACTGAAAGATTGAAAAGAGGGGAGGGGTAGAAGGGGGAGGATGGTTGAATTTGTTGTTAAAGAAGCTCACAAAAAAAAGTTGACTTCCGTTTTCATTTCCTCCCCCCACTCTTCTCTTCCTCCTGTACAGACACACACGAGAGAGAGAGAGAGAGAGAGGAGGGGGGCACGTCATTCATGTGAGATGAAAAAAAGAGGAACAACATTCCAGAATTTTTAATCAGAATGAGAAATCTTTTTTGCAAATCAAGTGGTCTCTCTCTCTCTCTCTCTTTGTGTATCATCCACATAATTTTTTTTTATTGTTCAATGTCCCTCCTTCCCACTGCAGATTAGAGTGCAGCTCCCAAATCTCAAGCATTAAACTAATTCATAATAATTAATTCAATCCTTTTGGATTTATGTCATCTCTCCAAATTCCCAAGAATTTCAGTCAACATTTTTTTTTTGAGGAGAGAAATTATTATGTTGACATTTAGGACAAAATAAATGATTTTTAAAATAATTAAATTTAACCTTTCTTAAAAGTTATGTAACATTTTTTTTGAAATACATGATTAAATAAAATTAATGTTCCTAGTTAGAGTTACAGATTACATTTGTGTAAATTTTAAGTAACAAGTAATATTATGATTAGTAATTAAAGTTTTAGGCTAGACAAAATAAAGATAATGGAATTGAGGAATAAAATTTAAGAAGAAGAAAAAGAAAAAAAATGAAGACGTTTGAAAGTGATTGGAGATATTTAAATTGTACAGTTAAAAGATGAATGGTTTGTTCTATAACATTGTAAAGTACTGTATCTTCATGTTGAGTAAAGAGAGAGAGAGAGATTTGAGTTATGGGGTGCTGGTTTTATGCAATGCTTCTGTTATAATTTTTTCTTGTTGGGGCTGCTAAGCATTTGACTTGAAGTGGAAGACACAAGACAAGTTTGTGTGGATTCAAGTGATCATATGTATTATGCCATTTGTGGGTATAGAGCAAAAGAGGAGATGAATGAAAATGAAACATGCAACAAAAAAATGAATGAATGATTAAGGTAGTCCATCATCTCTCTCTCTCTCTCTTTTCTATACAAAAATTGACCATTGAGGGGAGAGGAAAATAATTCTTATGAAAAATATCCTCTCCCTCTCTTTTCTTATTTTGCTTGCCTTTTTTCACGCTATCCACCGTAACTACACATCTAACCGTCTCTCTCTCTCTCTGTCTGTGTGTGAAAGGTGAGGGATTTTTTTTTTTTTTGCTTGTTGTGACTTGTCTCCTTCTCCTTCTTAATCCGACTCTTTCCTCTGTCTTGACCATATTCCACCATCATCCTTCCCCACAGACGGACCACATTCATCATTCCCCCCCTTGGAAATTAATTGTGTGTGGTGACAGTCATCATTTTTCATTTAACCCGGGTAGTATTTTTTAAGAAGATGTAACAACCCAAATAAAGTTTATGTGGTTGTGGAGTTATAAAAAACTTTTGAATATTTTTTTGTGTGTCTACATTTTCTACAAAAAAGTGCTCCATTTTATTAGTGTCTCGTGAACTTGTGTCTCTTTTTTTTTACTTTTTACGAGAGTGAGTGTGAGAGTGACAAAGTTTATTTTTTTATTGGACAAAAAATGAGACGGCGTGGACTCAACATCTTACCCGGAATGGGAGTGGGGGCGCTTTGGATTTGTTTAGTGCTCACAATTCAAGCTCAAGGTAAAATTACTTAATTTGATTGTAAAATTTCGGTCCCCTACTTTATTTTATGTGGCAAAAAAAGTTTTACCAAAAAAATAGTTAAAAAGGTCAGGCAATTTTTTATATTTTTTCTACTGACGGATGAGACTCTTAAAATTGAATTAAAGATAATTTAATTTCATCTCAAATTAAAAGGATAGACAAAAACCATTACGAGACAAAATTTAATTAATGTCGTCGCATCATCATCATCATTCACATGACAAGGGATGGTTGAGGTGGTCTGAGTTTGAGAATATTTTTTTTATTGACCACAAATTGATCAATGGACAATTGACCATTTCCCTTCCTTCCTGTCCCATTTTCAGGACATCCTGTCACTCTCCCAGAGTGTTGATTGTATAATAATTTTAGTTAGAGACAATGTAAAATGGATGGGAAAAATTCTCATTTATTTTCTGTACTAATAAATGACTTAATAGGTTTTTAATCCTCTCTCTCTCACTGTGATTAGAATGTGATTAGATGGTCATAAAAATAATTTATATTTAATTACCGGATGATTCCCACCAACGAAGAAAAAAATGCCACAGCCATAGACAGCCATAGCCATGGACATTGGAATTAATTCTTTAGTTTGTCGATTGTCATACAAATTATTTTTAAAAATAAAAATTATAAGTATTTATTTACATAATGACAATTAAATTACAATTATATTTCCTCCTACTTCCTTTCCCTCTGTGGGTGTAGGGGAGACAAAAAGGAAATGGAAAATAAAATGATTTGCATATGTGCAATTCAAGATACAAATTAGAAATGACAATAGACAAAAAAAAATATTTTGTACACTTAAATTCTCATCAGGAGGAAAGAGGAATCATACTCGTAGCCATGAGACGGTAAAACCGGATGGCTTACTAAAAAAAATTATATATGAATATTTGTACGTGTGTAGGTAAATGAAGGAATATCTTTCAATTTTAATTTCGTTGAGTGGCCATGCATAAGAGAGAGAGAGAGAGAGAGAAATAAATGAGAAAGAAAAAGAAGAGTTAAGAGTGCAATGAATTCCAAATGATTTTCACTTGTTCAACATTCTACCAAATGACCAATGTCCATCCCAATCCTCATCTTGAGGATGGAGGTACAGGACTCACAAAAATTCTTTTTCGCATTGAAAATTTCTGTGTCATTAACTTTTAACATTCATTCATCATCCTCATCACGCAAATCGTGCACACATGACCCCCCTCCCTCTCTCTCTCTATCTGTCTTTCTTCCACATCCTCAAAAAAATTCTTGTCCAGTCTTGAAAATTGATTCTAAGTAAAAATGGAGGGGATTGTGAGTGTGAGTGTGAGTGTGAGTGTGACAATTCAAAAAAATTGGACAAAATAAAAATCACTCTCTTGTCAACTTTCGAAATGACAGACACACACACACAGACAGAGACGCATTCATCTCATTAGTCATGAGTCACTCTCTGTATGGCTTTCAATCTCAAGCTCTCCTCTCTCTCTCTGTCTTCTCTTATAAGGATGATGAATTCTATTCAATTCTTCAAATGAAATTATTCAACCCCCCCCCTCTCCTCTCCATTAATGTCCTAAGTCTTTTCTCTCTTAATTGTGGAGGTGGACATTGTACAAGATTTTTTTAGAAAAAATTATTAATTAACTATTATTATCCCATGTTTATTCTTTAGAAAATAGAGATTAAAAATTAGAATTATAAAATCTTTGTAAACCAAAATGGAGAATTGAATTGTTGATTGTTGATTTAACGTTCACACTAAACAATTTAAATTTTTTTTATCTTTTGGGACTGACAAATTAACATTTAAAATGTCTCATGAGTATTTACGACTGCGGCACAACTTTGTTTTTTGGGGTTGTTTGGTGACAAGTTGGGTGTCATTGTATGTTTATTATTTTTTTTATTGTACAACATGATCATTCAGATGACACTTTTACTTGTTCTGTCCCCTGTAGAATGGGCCATAAATGTCATGGCTTGTCTTGTCCATTTTGACTATTAAATTGTAGTCAACTTGCTCATCTTCTTTTTTTTCATGTATCCAACACAATTTATTCCTTTTTAAACCCATTTTCTTGTCCACTTTATTTTTTATATTACTAGTACAAGCCACCCTTGACTACAAAACTACAATCATAACAATAAATGCGTGTAAAATTTGACACTCTCTTCACATTTAACTTGAGACGTACCCAATGAGACATGAGGCACTTGACCATTATTCTGGCAAATTGATTTGGCAATAATTTTAACTTGTCTCTTGTCTCTCTCTCTCCCGTGTCTAATGGGACTTGAATTTTTGGAGTCATTTTTGTCAATGAATGAGGAGAGAGAGGACGGGGATGGAAGATTGCCAAAGTTAATTACATTGTTGAAATTAAATAATACATCAAGACAAATTAAATTTAAAACTTTACCTTCATCCATTTCAATTTTTTATGCTCCACTCAATTTAACCTCCCCCTTCTTCTTCTTCAGATTAAATTACGTCATCATTCCACTTGTGCCTTTTTTTAGTCATTCAACATTTAAATTAGGGGACAGAGCTTAGACAGAGCTCAATGAATTAAGACAAAACAAAAAAATATTGAACAATATTAAAAAATCTCTGTACAAGGATTAATTAATATTTTAAATAGTTTTTCTTTTTATTATTAATCATTTGTAAAAAACATCGTGTATGTACGTACATGTCCCTTGAGCCACTTTTAACTATTTTAATGACACAATAGTTTTTGTGTACAATGAATGATCAATGATTTTTAAAGTTTTGAGTGGAGTTGATTCCCAAATTAATATTCTGTCCTACTAACCCTTGAAGATGCGGCCGGTTTGTTGTTTTTATTTAGTGGAGAGAGATTTGTCTTGTTTTGTTTGGAAATGTAAAAAAGACTAATTTGTTGATGAGGGGAAAGTCAAATGTAAAATGTCATTTTAAAGCTTCATTAAATCATCATCATCTCCACCCTTCAACGCATCCTCAACTTAAGCCTCTTGAACACCAAAAAATCCAATCATCCACCACCAACAAATAAACAAACAAACAAACAAACAAATTTCATTTCAATTTTTTGTTTACCAATTTAAAACAAAAAAAATTATGCTGACGTCATCCTCCATTTCCAGTGTCAATAGTCAATTTTCTTCTCTCTCTCAATAATCAAAATGGTTCTTATCCCATAAGAAGAGAAAAATGACGGCTCTTTGCCGTCATTTTTAAATGAAGAGTGCAAGTGAAGTGAAGGAATGAAAAATGAAGATTTCTTTTTATTTGGTCATTTTGTAAATTATTTAAAGTTTAAAGGTTTATTTTATAGTAGAGGAAGTGTACGACTCGAAGCACGAAAAAGAGATAGAGAGAATTTTGGGCGATTTTCTCTGTTTAAAAAAAATTACGACAAGGGGTCATTTGATTTTGTCTCCTGATAGTGAGAAAACAATGTTTGACCCGGTCACGTCCCACTAGACAATGAATATTGAGTTTTCTTTAGATTGACGATATTTGATATGAATTGAAAGTACGCCGCCACTCATCATAATAAATACACATGAAAATTGAGCCATTCTCTCTATCTCTCTCTCTCTCTCTCTCTCTCTGACCACTTGGACTTTTGGGTGTGGAGGCGGGGAAGAGGAAATGAATAATAAAAAAATGAAATAAAAACGTGATGCAATCTGGATGATGATGCAAGATTAAGTCCTGTCTATTCCCCCCCCCCCCCCTCCTTCCAAATTTTAATCTCTGTTTTTGGTCTCTCCCCATATTTCTATATTTTCTATGAAAACTAAATCTAAATGGAGTCTCTCTCTCACTCTCCTGTCATCAATTTACATGTTAATTGAAAATTGACGAGTTTTAGTTTTCAGTCACAAATCCTCTCTCTCCTATAAAAGCTATAATGAAATTAAATTATTTGAATGAATTAACCCGGGTATTTCATAAATCCTTTAGAGATTATTGAGAGAGAGAGAGGGAGAGAGAGAGAGTGAGAGTGGATTTGGAAGTGAGAACAAATTTTGTTGTTGTGTATCTGTATCTGTGTCTGTACTGAGAAGAGAGAGAGAGAGAGAGATGGGATTGGAGGTAAAATTTCGCTGATGAATTAGCATAGTGGAAAACGTGCTGGTTGTGGGGTAGTGGTCTGACTGCTAATGTTCCTCTCACGACTCTCAAAAAGGAGGAAAAAAGGGAGACTCTCCATGTATGAAACTAGCCAAGGGAAATAATTGCAATTTGATTGCATATATCCTTCTCTTATGAATTTTGTGAAAATATCCCCAAAAAATCCGGTTTGTCCACCTTTCCGTTCCCTCTCTTTCTCCTTCTCTGCCGTCTCATTTCTCATTCCCCAAAAAGACAATCACGTTTATTTGCATAGTTTTATTCTCTCTCAATTATTATCATTCAACATCTTTAACCCCCTCTTCCCCTCCTTCCTTTGCGTAGCTTATTCCTTCCGCTCCTCTTTTGTCATCCAATCATGCGTCACATAACAACTTTTTCTCTTTTTATTTTTTTTCATGTGTACAGTTGTACAAGAATGATCTTTGATGGGGAGATTTTTTATTTCGTATGAATTTAAATGTTAATTATGTATTTGTAAATTTACAGATGGATGGGGTCAAGTCAGGAGAGGTCAAAGTAATATTTTAAGGACTAGAGTCTCCAATGGAATCCCTCTTAGAAGAGTCACTGCTCGTTACTATGAACCCATTTATGAAGCTTCTGATGCCATTGAGTCAGGCTACGTCTATCCCATGGTCACTGGGGGTTACGGTCGACGTCCCAGTGTAGAGATGACTACTCAAATTGACCAATTGGACCAAACTGAACAGCCTGTAAGTCGACATCTCCCAATTTTTTTAGAGTCAACAATTTGGACATTTAAAATGGTCACATGATTTTTTGACATTTTTTAATGTAGAGACAAATACAAACGAGACCTGATAAAAATTTTGTCAAGCCGTCAAGACCAGATTCATTGAAAGCAGAGTCAGAAGAAAACATTGACTCAGAGTCAATTTCTCCCCCATCAAAGACAAAGAGTAGTTCAATGAAAGTGATAATGATGGGAGGTGACCATGACCAAGACCATGACCACAGTCATGACGATGGAGTCTGGCCAGATGGTTACAAAGGTGTCATTCCCGGAGTTGAAGGAGTAGACTATCCAATTTATTCGAGTATTCCCGAAACATCATTTAGTTGTGGGTCCCACAAATATTCCGGATATTACGCTGACGAAGAAGCCAGATGTCAAGTCTTTCATGTTTGTCTCCGTCGTATGAGAAGACGCTCAATTGAAAAATGGTCCTTTTTATGTCCAAATGGAACTGTCTTTAGTCAACAAGACTTCGTTTGTGTTTGGTGGAACAATGCCCCCACTTGTGACTCCTCCACTTTGACCCGACTTTATGAATTGAATGAGAATTTAGGATGGGACAGTCATTCTGATTCTGGTACAATGACAATTCGTAACATGATGGCCACAATGGTTCCCGCTGGTGGAATTCAATTGCCCGCTGTCACAACAACTCCACAACCACCACCCCCACAAACTCAACGATCTCAAAATCGCATCCCTGTCTCATTGAGTGCTTCCCTTGATGGAGGTCAAAAAAGGGTTAATATAATGACAACAGTACCTGTTACAAAAATTACGGGGGATGAGATTCAAAGTGGAGATCATGAATTTGAAGCTAATATTGACTCACAAGTCATTACTGACACTAGAACAACTTCACAACAGGAAGCCCGCTACAAGACAAAGAGTGGGTCAGCTCTCCACAGATCACAGTCAGAGGCTTATGAACAATTTGGTGAGTCAGATGCTTTGGAAAAACCTGGACCATTTATTGTGAATAGAGAGCCCAAAATAATGGCTACAAAAGTCACAGAAGAGCCCATGGCCTCAGGAGAAGTTGAAACGACGACCACGTCATCAGAAGAGGGTTCTGTCCCAACTTTAGTTATGGTTCCAATTCGAACAGAAAGACCAGACGGGTCCATTTCAGTCATTGACATGCCCGTCATGATAATGATGAAGGGAACTCAACGACCCGTTGGTTTTCCTCCAGCGGCTGTGACAAATCCCAAAGGAATGACAATTCCCAATTTACCTCAAGCACCCCCTCGAACTTATTTACCACCCCGAAGGGAAAGTACAACACAGGTAGAAGCCCTCACAGCCAATTATCCCACAACAACCAATTTCCCACCTCGAGAGGAACCAGGAGATCAAAATGGAGTTGACTACAGTGAAAATGACCGGGAACCACCTGGCACACAACCCATCATTGACTATGAACTTTCCAACAGTGAAAACCCACAACCTGTCACTCTAGCCATGCCAACAACAACGACTAGACCCTCCAATGCTTACTTACCACCCAAAATCTCTACTACTACAAATCGACCTGAACCCACACAAACAGAACCTGTTGAAACTACTCCAGAACCGACGACAACTTTTAGACCCATGAAACAAACTCAAATTGAATCTGTTGCCATTCCTGGACCATCCAATGCTTATCTTCCACCCAAGATGTCTCAAGTCAAGTCAGAAAAGAAACCTGGAACTTTTGTAGCCATGGATGGTGCTTTAGTCAATCAAATTTTACAGTCTGCTGGTCTTATGGATTTAATTGAAGACGGTAAAGAAATTAGAGGATTTCAGTCTGCAAGTTTAGAAGAGGAAAATGAAAATGATAAAGTTCAGTATCCTACACCTGAGAGTGCAGAGGTTAATCAAGGGGATAGAGAAGATGTGGGGACACCATCTCAATTATTTAATGGACAAGTCCGTACTGTTTACAGTAAGAAGAATTCTGCTACCACAACCACCCCCGCAAGTCTCCCCACTTTTGATATGGAGAAAAATAAACAACTTTTACAATCAATTCAGTATGGTGGATACAGTGAGAGCAGTGGCAATAAATTGGCTGATGGTCTCGAGAAAATTACACCTGGCTACATTGATTTACCCATACGGCCTAATCCTACTCAAATTAGTCCATGTATGTCCATTAAATTAATTATAATTTATTAAATAGTTACTAAATTAATAAAATTATTTATTTTTTTGTGCAGCTGAACTTCCTGGAACTGAAAGCGTGCGAGCATTTTTGACGTCACAGAAGGATGTGGACCCAAAACAAACTTTGGAAATATTTCAATTTGACAAATACGCCCTTTTTGTCCCAGAAGGTGTTAGGGGTACTCCAGCTCCTGCGGGATTAGTTCCTGGATCTCCTACAATTACTCCAGCCACTGTCGAGTCTTTATTTGGACCCTTGGCTCGTGACGTCATTCCTCAACAACAAAGACAAAAGAGTGCCGGCGGTTATTCTAATGGTCAACAACAACAACAACAAAGTGGTGGGTACTCCAATCAGCAACAAGCAGAAAAAAGTGGAGGCTATTCTGGGAATAATCAACAACAACAAAGTGGCGGGTATTCTACTCAACAACAATCTCAACAAAGTAGCGGGAATGTAGAGAAGCCAAAACCAGCACAAAATGGGTACAATTACAATCAGCCTAGTCAACAAGCACAAGCACAACCCATCCAACCTCCAAGTACCCTTTATGGTTCTCCATCGAAAGAATTCCGTCCTTCTCCAATTGATGTCCGGATCCAAAAACCAGTCGTCACAGACGTCACTGTTGAGACGACTGTTGAGCAAGAAAAACCAAAAGTTAAACAACAACAACAAAAAGATAGTCAAGATCAACGGCCGAGGGATCAACTCAATGGTGGTTATAACAATGCAGTTAATTATAATGAAAATAATTTAATACGACAACAATTATCTCAATCTCCTCAACCTCAAAGTTTTAGACTTCCTCAACTTCAACTTCAACTCCCAGTTTTAGTCGAGTCTCACACCAGCCATTTAATTCCTTTCCCATCCCCACAACCCCAATTTTATCAACAACCACAACAACAACAACATGCTCAATATCAACAACAAAGGGCCGTACTTTTACCCACACCCCCTCGTCCATCTGGACTTTACACTCCGCCATTTTTGAATGCTCCATCGCTGGGCGGCTACAATATTCAACCACAATCCAGTGTTTTGACTAATTCAGTTCACTTGCCAACTCAAGTGTCACTTCCTTTGGGTCAATTGAGGGGGGCCAATGGTCATGAAGCGGAAGTGATTCAAGCCATTCCAGTTCATTCTTCGACGATTGTAGAGACACGACCTGTCCAAAGGGGAAATGGACAACAACCACAAGGGGGATATGCTCCACCCCATCAAGTGCCGTATCAAATCCCTCAACCTCAATCTCAACCTCAATATTTAAATGCTCAAGTTTTTCATCAACAACAAATTAATAGAGTTCAATTTCAACATCAACAACCTCGACCTTTGACCCATCTTGTTCAATTTCAACCTCATCAACAAGTTCAACAACAAATTGTTCAATTTCCTCAACAACAATTTCGTCAACTTCGACTCCCTCAACCAATTGCTGCACCACAACAACAACAACATCATCAACAACAACAGCATCATCAACAACAACAACAACCACAGTATCAAGGATATCAAGGAGGGTCTCATTACAATCGAAATATTCAAAAATCTCAACCCACTCAAGGCTACCAAAGTCATGTCAGTCAAAGTCAACAATTGAACATGTTCACAGCCAATGAAGGGACCACCCCTTCATCTCATCAACAACATCATCAACAAAGTCATCAACAACATGTTCAACAATTTATTCAACAACAAAGAACAACTACCAATAATTTGAGTCATCCATCCTCATCCCATCGAACAGGGACGCTGGCCGTTCCACAACAGCAGCAGCAACAACAACAAAAACAACAGAAAGAGCCGGCAAGGTCATACGGGACGGGGACAGGGTCTCAATTGGAAATGGCGGGAGAACAAGTGTCCTACAATAATTATGAAGTGTTCTATCCCGGCCAAGACAAGTCACTGGGTGTTAAATTAACTTACCAATTTACAGACTAAGAAAAAATATTATAATTAAAATTTATTTAATTATTTTCATTTTTTTACATTTTATACATCTGTACAGTATCACAACACACAAATGTACTCAACAAGTGAAATGCAATAGCTCTCGTTTTATTTTTATTTTTTCATTACTTCTCTCTTCTCTCTCTCTCTCTCTTTAGTTACAAGAGTCGTTTTTTTATTGACTTTTGACCCCTCGTTTCGGTAGGGTCACGATGGGTCACGATGAACCCGCCTTTCTTTATTTTTTGTTTTATTATGCATATAAAATAATATGTATATTTTTTGTATGATGAAAGGGGAGAGATTTAATTATAAATTATAATAATAAAGTATGACGATAGAAAACTATTTTTTACATTTTAATTTTTAATTGTTATTCTCCATATTTTTTTAAAATAAATAAACTGCCCCTTCCATTTCTTCTCCTTTCCTTTTTGTTGCCTCCAGAGAAAGAGAAGACGAAATGAATGTGGCAATTTCCCCCCTCTTCGTTTTTTTAAATGGAATACCTATTATAGTTAATTGTCCTGTGTAAATGCCAGTATTTTTATTATGTATTACAGCTACAATCAAACAAGAAATGGGAATTTTGACCCCTCCTCCCCCTTGTTCCTGTAACTTTTTTTTACCACGTGTCATATTATTTTTTTGTAAGTTACAATCAACAAGAACAAAATAAAATAGCAAATGAAATAAAAACTCGTATAATGTGATTAAATTAAAATTTTTGTTCATAATTTATTTTTTTCAATATTTCATACAACATATACTCCACAACTCGGTAGAACTTTTCCAATTTTTTTGGTCTGAAATTTAATTAAAAAAAATTTGCATATGCTCCCCTTTTTTCTTGTTTATGACTCGACTTTATTGAACTCATAAATTAATGCATTATGCACATGTTACGATTTCTTTTGGCCACCAATGCAAATTAATAATGCAAATGTAGAGAGAGAGAGTTTAGTAGATTTGATGGTTTAAGAATGACAAGAATTGTTTTTTTAGTAGGTCATGAGATGACCTTTTTTTCTCTTCTTTTTGGTAAAATAAAAAATGAATAAAATTGGATACAAAGATCACATGAATTTTATTGACTATTTTTTTTCCTTTTTCAGAATTTATGACTCACACTGACATTAAAATTTTTGTCCATCATCCATGGAATTTTTTAAACTCGCTTTTGAAATTTTATTTTTAAAGATAATTTTTCAAGTTCTTTCAATAATTCTATCTCTATTATTTCTCCACCTCCATTAAATTTTCTCCATCTTCCTTCTCCATTCACAAAAAGAAAAAGAAAAAGTTGATTTTTAACCAACACTAAAAAATATTTTTTTCATGGACATTTTTCATTTATTTGAGAAGGGGTTTTTATTTTACATCAAGAAAATCCAAAAATTTGACAAAAAAAAACATTTTTTTTTGCACCCATCATCATCACCATTGACTAATTAATTTTAATCTATTTTAAATATATATATATATATATATATATTTATATATATGTACATAAGCTTATGACATACAACAAATCTAATAAATATATTTTTAAATTTTTTTTTGCATCATTTTCTTATCTTCTTGTGCAAGAGAGAGAGAGAACGGGGAAGCAAAATAAAAAATACATTTCTTCCATTTTCTTCTAAAAAAAAGTCTATACAAGAATACTGCAAGGGAGGAGGAACAATTAAAAAGAGAATTAAAATATTTAATTAATTTAACTATCCTAAAATTGTTTTTTTATAGAAGCAATTTTCTAAATTTACTAAAATAATTAATATAATTTATATTTTTTTACAATAATAATTATTTTTCATCTACAATATTTAAATTTGTCTAAATATTTTCTCTTCTTTCCTTTCTTTTTATTGAATTTAACACGAAACATTTATTCCTTGTTAAAATTTAAGTCAATCATTCAACATTTAAATATATATTTTCTTTTATTTTTGTCTAACAATGAATAAATTTTTTTAAAATAGATTTAAAAGGTACTCTAGAGTGTTTACAACGAGCACTAAAATATGTTTTTTTGCACAATAATTTATTTAAATTACAATTTAATAATTCTCTCATTTGTAATTTTATTTCTACAATTTTTTTTCTATAATTAAATTTCAATTAAATATTTTCCAGCCTCAAGGGTCAACCTTCAAGAAAGTTTTAGAGTTTAGAGAGTATGGAGAGAGAGAGAGAGGGATTTAAATATGGTTTGATAATAAAATATCATGATTAAAAAATAAATAAATAAACGTATTTATAAATACTACATTTAACTACATTTTTTAAAAAAACAGGCGGCGGGGGAGGGACATTATTTTATGTACTGCGTCGGCTTTTTAAATCTTACAATTACACCTGGACTACCTGTTACTGGGAATGTTAAAATGAGAGAGAAAGTCCTAAAATAAATGGAGAGAGTGGGGGGTGGGACTAAATCGAGGACTTTTTAATGTTCAAGAGAGAGGGGGGGGGGGAGAGATTAAAATTGTCAGTTTTTTTTCTAAAGAGCGTCTCTCTCTAAATTTAAATATATATTTTTTGACTTTTTCTCTTGTATTTTCTTGTCTCTTGATAATTTTCATTTTTGTGTAATCTGGCGTCCTTACCGTCGCCTCCTCCCAACTTTCCTGAGAATCTCCGCATTGGCCATGATTTGATTTTGTGACTTAATCATTCGTCTCCGTGCAATCTCAAGAAGGAGTCGCTGTCTCAGAACATCCAACGGATTCACAATCGACAATGACGGCCCCGCATTTCTCCTTCGGCGTTCCTAAAAATAAAAAATGAGACATTTTCAAACCTCACTTACTAACTCAATTATTTAATTAACCTCATTTTAATTATCATTCCAATTAAAAAATATTCAACATATGGCGTTTCAAAAAACGTGCCGTCTCTAGTTTCTACTTTTCCTCAAATTTTGGACTGAGGCAAAGAAAAAAAAACCTGAGGCAATTTGTCACTAACGAGGAGAGTCTCATTTCACTAAAATTCTTCCCCACATGAAACATGAAATTCAGTTAAAAGCCGCTCATTAAAAAAAATGAATGACAATGCGAGTAGAATACTCAAATTCTATTGAATGCAAAGAAAATTCAAAATTTTCAAAAAAACGATACTTTTAATTATTCTCTCTCTCTCTTGTGGTGACATGAAGGGGTCAAAGTGTAAAGGATTGATGATTTTCAGTAAAAAATGGAAACCGGACTGAGAGAGGGAGAGAGAGAGAGAAGAATGAATTAGAAAGTAATTAGAGGATGACGTCAATAGTCCCTTGTTTTTAACACCTGCTCGACTACTCATGCTTAATTGCAAATTACAATGAAGAAGAGAAGGAAAGAGAGAGAGAGAGAGAGAGTGAATTTTATCTAATTGGGAATTTGCATGTAGGAAAGTGTGGAGAAGTTGACGTCATGTGGTTTGGAGTGCCATGGCCATGGAATGACAATAGAAAAAAAACGAGAAAAAGAATAAAAGATGAATTAATTGCTCTCACCTGTTGAATTCCACCATCACCACCATCACTTCCTCCTGCCCCTGATGAAGGGGACATCCATTCATTGAGAACGTAGAGATGGGGATTGATCACTGTCTCCCATTCCGTCCCACTCCCCCCATTACTTCCTATCGAGTCATCCTCACTCTGTGTCTACAAATAAACCAAAAAAATTGCTCAAATTGTCTCCTTTTTTTATCATCCTCACACCTTTTTTTTATTCTCCATCATAAAATGACACCGAGAAGGAAAACGGTCTGACAAGTGGGGGGGGGGTGAAGAGTGGGTAGAGGACGGCTCTCAAATTTATGACCAACTGTTGCAAAAAGCAACAGGGACAATAAAATCAATGATTGCCTCACTTTAGCCCAAAGATAAATTGGATGGGATTGTTTAATTAAGGAAGAGGATGAGTAATTAATTGAGGTAACAACAACTCCAAGGAAATGGCCATGAATAAAGAGAGAGAGAGAGAGAGAGAGAGAGAGAGAGGGGATGCCAAGGTGACACTGAGACTATTTCAAAATCTCTCAAGATGCATCAACCACCATCATCCATTTGATGGAACCATCTCTTGTAAAACTAGAGAGAGAGAGAGAGTGGTTGAGTAAATGAAATTTAACTCAGGTGCTTTCTTCTCCTCAAAAGGAAATGAGAGATGCGAGTAGAATAATTAGAACGGTGTGTGTTTGAGTTTGGGCTAGTGGCCCCCAAGGGAATGGTATGAGTATCCACACACATGAAATCTTGTGTTTTATCATCCTCTCCGTCTTTTCCTCTTTATTAATAATTACTTTCTCCATCAACTCAACCGTTTACACCCAAAACTGAGTGGTGAGAGTGGGGGCGGTGGAAGATTTAGTGTTTCTTTTCTTATTCTAAGGAGCTTCATAGAAGCTCAAGCTATTAGATGGAAATTCCCCCCTTCTCCCATTTTTATATGTATTTTCTAGTTGTATCATTTTTTGATGACGCATCCCCATCTCTCTAGAGACTCATTCCTTTTTCTATGTCCCTCTCATCCACGAATTAAGAATTAGTGAGTAAAGATGAGAGGGTACTCTTTTTTTAGCTACAGAAAGATGAAAACTATTTTTGTGATAATGGGTCAATGCACAAATTTGTAATTTGACAAAAAATTTAACTCCTCTCTCTCTCTCACTTTCATCTTCTTTTAAGAAGTGTCTACAATATTATTTTTTTTGCTCATTATTTTCAATATCCAAAATCCATTAGGCTTGACTGACGCTCATGCTCCAGTTAATTTTTTAGAGGTTGCCTCTTTCATCACCTTTAGTCCTATTTTTATGTAAATTACTCATATTCACTCAAAAAATGACTACCTCTTTGAAGAGTCTCTTGAAAATTATGCAGAAACTATGACAATAAATTGCACAAAGATAAAATTCTAAGAGATTTTTTGCAAAAAGAAAACGATTTCTGTCTACCGGCATTAAAACAGCTGCTGCCCTGTCTGTACCTAATTCTGAAATTTTCTATTTTCTATTGACGTCACAGACACGAAATATGGAGAAAGGTGTAATTTATGAGATGAAGAAGAGAGATAATAAAAAAGGATGAGAAATTTACCTGAGATTGTGGATAAAGGTGTCCATTGTCCTCCTCGTTGGGATGGATGAGAGAAGGTAAATAGAGTTGTTGATGATGAACAAGTGACTGATGATTGACGTGGTCACCTGATGCTGATGAGAATGATGAAGGGTCTTGTAATTGACTCATCTCAAGTCCTCTAGATTCCGATGGGGTTATGTCAACTTGTTCAAGACTCCGTGACATGGGGACAGAGTGGACTGAGGAGAGGATAAAGAGGAGACATGTTGAGACTATGGTCCATGTCCAAGTCGTCGTCCATGGACAAGATACCCCCTTTGTCATCCTCACTCGCCGCCTCTCACAACAATCCACCTCACTTTCTTCCTCCCTCAAACTCACTCCGACTGTCCTCCTCCTTTCTTCTTCCATTGTTGATGACACCATTGAGGTCAATGTTTTATTTTTCACTGTCAATTCTTTCTGCACCTTTCTTCTTTAATTGACTTTCTTCTTCTTTGTAGTCTGTGATGAGTAACTTTTGAAAAAAAAGAAATGAAAATTCTTTTTAATTACAGTTAAGCACAAATATTTTTTTAATGTTGATTTGGGAACAAGTAAATTGAGAATGATTCAGGTAGATCAAAATTGGTGAGAAGAAATACAAAATATTGCATCAGCTTTGAGTGACAACCTCAAGTCAGTTATAATATTTGTACATGTGTATAATATTAGGTAGTTTACCAACTTATCAAAAAAAATTAAACTTTAATTAAGATTAATCTCATGTATATTTATATACAACATTAACTACGTTGACTATTAAATCCACATTAGATTTAACTTCTTTTTTTGCATGTACTTTTGAACCTTGAATGGAAGATAAGAGAGAGAGAGAGAATAAATAAATAGAATTAAAATATTTAATCTCAAGTTCAATGAGCAACCATTCATTCATGGTTTAAAATTAATTAAAATTATGAGCCAATAAATTTTAATTATAATTCAATCACTATAAACTGTCCCCCATCACATAAAAAAATAGACATTTTGTTGAATCTCTTCATGCCGCAATGTAGTGATTTTTGTGGAAACCACGTGAAGGAAGCATGTCCAATGTCCAAACTAATCTTGTGACATTTGACCTTTGTCTGACACGTACACACACAGCATGAATGTGTACACTTGCACGCGTATTTTTTATGAATGGAGAGTTTTTTTAAACTTTTTTTTTGTGTACATGTCATCTCCATTTAAATATTTTTTTTGAACGTACACAAAAACAAAAGGGACAAAAAAAAGTGAAGAGTTTATGAGTCAAACGCATCCTTGTTTACGCATCACGCACTCACAATATTAAATAGTGTGGACTGGACCATGTGACGACGAGATGGGGACCTTTGATCAGTTAGCCACATTTTTGTTAAAAGATAATAAGACGGATTTGGAGGGGACAATCAAGGCATTCATAATTATGCTTTGTATGGCAGGTTCGTTAGGGTGAGGGTCAGTCAAAAAATCTTGTCCCAAGAATAGGACACGGGGCGGATGAGTCATAGGGAAATGACCAACCAAAATTTCTCTTTGGCGAAAGTGACAAGAGAGAAGAGAGCCACTGACCCTCATATTCTACAAACATTCGGCTTGTAAATGAAAAATTGCGTGATCATGGACAGTTACCATTTTAATTGCGTGGGGAAAGGCAAGGTCGATTATTTTTTCAAGAGGAGAGAGAGACTAATCTTGAGATTAAACTGAGCTTATCAAAAATGACGTTTACAAAAAGTACAAGACTCTTGATCTGTCCCATTAATCTATAAAATATATAATTTTTTATCTTTTATTTATTTTGATTCCTCTTTTATTGCCTCATCATTATTTCAATCTTTGCTCACTCCCCTCCAATCTTTTTCAAGTCGAAAGTCTTTTGACCATCTCAAATTCCATTCTCCTATACAATGACACACAAAAGAATGTGCAACTGATGAAATTCAAGGCATTCATGTCATCTAACCAATCTAATAATTCATTTAAATGTTATCTGATATATTTAATGAGCCATTATTCATTAAACTATCACTATCACATGACTCTCTCTCTCTCTCTTCATTAAAATCACACTCATGACCTAAACGTATCACTCACTAAATGGAAGGGAGCAGGTTTAAAATTACTGGATTGTTAACTAAAATAATTAGCTAATAAAAAAAACCTACCATGTCATATCTATTTTTACTTAATATGTATATTATACAGTACAGTAGTTACTGACGTCACCACAATCTTGTTCATTAAGGTAAGCTTTTTTGTGAATTTTAACTTTGAGTTTTAAAGATAAACTTTTATTTTTAAATTATTTAAAAAAAATGACTCAAAAATTGTCAAAAGATACTTTCCCTCCAAAACAAATATTGTAAAAGAAAAGTGAAAGTTGCATAAATGTGTAAGAAAAAAAAATGAAAATATTATCCACAAAAATTAAACCGCTTTTCAAACTTTTTTTTCTCATGATTGTTCTTTGAGAGAGAGAACAAGAATGAGAATGGAGGGGATGATACTTGCTCATGCATGTAAATGAAGAGACTCGCCATATTTCTCGTCTTTGGTCTAATGAGGAATAAGGAAGAATGTGGAAGAGTAATCAGACTCAAGGTTCCCCCCTCCCCCCTCTTTTCTCTTTTCTTAGTCAAGAATGAAGACAAAGTCAAACTTTTTTTTCTTGTGGGGTCTGACTTTTGTTTGCACAAAACATGAAACATCAAAGAGAAAGACTGACTATCATCCTTTCTATTTCTTACATGATGCAAATCTTACAAAATAGAGAGAGAGACAGAGAGAGAACTCACATCTAACTAATGATCATCCCTTCTCTAAACATTTTCTAGAGAAAAAAAAATGGAGAATGAAGCTCCACCTCATTATTCTCATCATTACTTTGCCCCAATTTAGACGCAAGAAATGGGAGAAAAAAAATAATTTATTTTGTCTTTTGTACTCATTCATTGTTACAATCCGCTCCCACACAAAAATCTTGGCTACTTTTTTTTCTTTCTCTTCATCCTAAGGCTCAATGTCGATTTACGCTTAATTGCACGAGGGGACTGAGGAGAGAGATAGAGAGAAGGAAAAACTTAAAATGAATTTTTTGTGTGGTTATCCTTCTTATTGGTTTTCTTTTTCTCAATTGTACAAGTTTTATTTTTATTAAAAAAACACACACACAACTTGGAATCCATCTTTAGCTTACCATAAAACTAAACAGAAAGGAAGAGAAAACCAAGAAACAGACATTTACGTCAATCCTCAATGTCAAAGCAATTAGCTCGTCCAATGAGCTTGAGGGAGAGAGAAAGGTTTAGGCCAAAATATCTGTAAAAAGTTGAATTGAGGTTGCAAACTGGGGGGGAGTAAATGGAGGGAAAGGTCAATAAAAGAATATTGAACCATTTTAAGATTGTGAATGTGGGTTCAAACTTTTCATTTAGAATGTCAACAATCTTCATTTAGATTAAAAGAGGAAACCCACCGGAAAGAGTTTCACATTTTGGAAGCGGAGTCTAGAGAGAGAGAGAGAGAGAGACGGGACAAAAGATCGGAAATTATGTCAAAGGTCAACGATACAAAAATCAATGAGAGAGGGAGAGAAAGAGAGCCAGAGGGGGAGAAAAGTTTTTTGCAGTTGCACAAAATAGTGCATTATATTTAAATTAAAATCACAGTGGACGAGAGTGTCACTTTACACATATTGAAAAGTCGACTACCCGGAATTTTATTTACTTTTTTGTGGCTACCACACAGAGAAAGTGAAAAAGAGAAAGTGTGGGTTAGTTAGAAATTTGTTTTGTGTTGATTCACAATTCCCTCGGCACATTAAAAAAAAGAGGGACCACAGAATTTGTACGCCTTTCTCCCCAGAACTGTAACCAGCTTTGGGTCAGTGTGTACTTTAGTCTAGCAAATAACACAAAAAACCGGAGAAAGCAACCCATGCAAAGTATTTATCAATTTACCAAAGCAAACAATTAAACAAGGAAATGGGTCAAATGTCATTCTCATAATAAATTGTAATTAAAATATTTTTAAATTTTACTTTATCAAACTAGCCCTCTTTAGTAGTTACCTATCTGGAAAAAAATATATTTATTTTTCAGTTCCTACAAATACAAACAGAGAGAAATGTGGTTGTAAATATGGACACAAATGTTGGATGATATGGAAATGGAGAATAACAAGGATAATTAATTTTCTTTGGCAGACACAGACGAGAATGGTTTAATGGCCACACAAATGGAGAGAGAGAGCTCATGGGATGAAGGGCTGAGAGAGAAAGCTTGTTGCTTCAATTTACTTGTCTCTCTCCTCCAGCTGAGCACATACAAACAAGGGAATGGACGTTATATCAAATTGACTTAGAGGAAGGTGGTCACAATATGAGGGGAAATGAGATTGACAGTCCTATACCTTTTTTTGTGCCAAAGCCCCGTCTTGTATTCCTTTCCATGTGCATGGTGCAAGGGAGAATGTAAACAGCCCCCGCAAAATCCACAGATTTCATGGAGATTGTTCTCTCTCTCTCTCATCCATCATCCACCTCTTCCCTTTGTCACAAGAAGCCCTCCAGTCTCCCCCCTCTTGGCACATGATTACCCGTCACAGTCATAATAACAATTTTTTCCTCCTTCCTTTCTATTCCCCGGGCTTTTCCCTCCGTCATTTCAAGGAAAAGGCTCTCCAACACGGGAGAGACAACAAATGTCCACTTTGTATGAGGAGTGTAATTTCAAACTCTAGTTTTTTTTCTCTCTTAATGTTTCATTTTACCCAAGAGCCTCCATTTTTCTTGCCATTTCAACACTCTTGAAAAAAAACAAAGACTTTTGTTTTTCCCAAAGAAATAGAGGCGGCTAAGGTTAAAGAGTGTGACTTTTTGTCTCAAATATTTATTCTCTTTCTCTTTCAACTCATCATGACAAGAAAAGACAAAGAAGAGACAAGATGGGGAATTTGGGTGAGTGTCACGTCACTAAAATTGTCAACCATCTTAGACTTTCACCTCCGGCAAAAAAAAAATCTCGTGTCTCTGACGCCCCATTTTTTTTAATACGATGGATTATCATCTTTTCAAAAAACTATTTTCATTCTAAACTCTCCCCCATCAAGAACGGGTCAAAGTCCCCCAAAACTTTTTTTTTGGGGGGAGAGCCTAATTTACTCGACAATATTGATTGAACTTTCTCTTCTACTCTTAAATATGGTTTCTCTCTAAATCCTGTCAAGGAAGACAAGAGAAATAAATGTAAAGGGAAAAGAATTTACACGTTTGAAATTTAGGGCGCTCTTGGGAACCTTAAAGAAGGGGAAAAAAGTAAAATATGGCTCGTCATTTAATATTATGTGAGACTCTATTTAATAGATGAAAATTCCATTTGATGAAAAATGAACATTTTTTATTTCCATCCCACCACACCGCTTCTCCCTCCCCCAGTCCCTACTCTCTTTCTAGTTAACTCCCGCCTACGGGATACTGCATGGATTGTGAAATGACATTGAGAGAGAGAGAAAGAAATAGAAAAAGAATTTCAAATTGTAAATTCTTTTTTTTGCCCCAACAATTTTCTCGAGAAGGACAAGATGAGCATTCAAGTGTTAGACAACTCTAAATTGAGACAGTTTTATCTATTGTAGGGAAATTACAATACATAAAAATGAGAAGAGGGGGGCATGTGAGGGGTAGAGGAAGATGGAGGACCCCCCACCTGGGATCTCAGATAAATTTTGTACAAATCCCCTCTACAATTTCAAATTTGCTCTCAAAAAAATCCAAGAGACGTCACCCTCCTCCTCCCTCCCCTTTAAGAAATTCCGGAAAGGGAGATAAAGACAAAGAGGAGGAAAATGTGGATCAAGTGTTTAGGGGAATGAATGGAAAATTGTCATGAATTGAAAGGAGGGGACCTGTTGGTGGTGGTTTAGCTCATTGGAGAAAGGAAGAGATGGATGTTGAGATGCAGAATAAAATTGGTGAGGCACAAGCACAAGCTTAAAGCTTGTTGAATCACTGAGGCGTGAAGAGACTTTGACTCTTTAGACAAATTACAATTCTACATGCTCTCTCTCTCCCCATTTTTTTGCATCACTTGACTAGAATAAAGAAACAAAAAAAAATGGCTACGCTTTGACTCTTTGGGGGATCTACATACATTGTCATAGCTCTCTCTCTCTTCACTAGACAAATCAAGACGACAAGTTCATCACTTGTCACCTGAGAAAAGACACTTTCTCTGTTTTTGACGTCTCTACTTTCACTTTTCCTCTTTTTCTAAAGAGAGTAGCCTTCTATTTCCATCCTTTTGTTCTTTTTTTGTAGTTTAATGGAAAGGAGAGAAACAATTGAAATTTTAATTTAATTGTTGATTTTTTAACCTTGATACAAAACACTTGCTTTTTAGTGTATTGTACAAACAAAAACCAAAAAACACGACACCCCTATGTTATTCAGTATGCAGGTTTTTCTTTGTCAACTGCATGTACAAAAGGATAATTTTAGAGGAGAAAGTTTTATAGAACTTTTCCCCTTTGATGGGCTTTGACTATGACTATTTTTGGTGGAAAATGAGGGCAATGTGAATTAGAGTAGAGTTTGAAGATGGAGATGGAGAAATTTTGTGGACATTTAGGCCAATTATGTTGACACCAAAAATGTCCTACGAGCTCTCTCTCTCTCTCTCTGTCTGTGTGTGTTTCAAGGCCAGGCTCATTTAGTCACGTGTAAATTTTGTAATGATTGACCCGTTGAGCAAATTTGAGAAAATTATTGTGAAACGTTTTAGATTGGAAATATTTGGTCAATTTGAGTAAAATTGTTATTGACAAAAAAGAAAATAAATGGGAGGGCGTCTCCCTTCTTTTGCACGTTATTTGTATTTATTTATGTTGGCGTCATTCCCTACTTCAAATCCCCATTTTCTTTTTGTTTTTTTCTCTCTCTCTCTCGTCGAAAAAACAAACGAAGAAAGTCTGACCCGAGACAATTTTTTTATATGTACTACAATTTTAATAGAAAAGGGGAAAATGGAGTTGATCAACTTTCTCCAAAATGACATTCTTCATTCCCCACAAAAAATTGAGAAGAGAGAGAGAGAGAGAGAAGATCGGAAATTGTCAACGTTAGACAAGAAAAGAGGACGGGGTGTTGTGTAATCTTCTGGTGGCTTAACATTATGATGAAGCGTCGTAGAATGGTAAAAGTCCAAACCTGTTTTTCCTCCTTGTTTTACTGGAGCTGACCAAGAAGAAAAAACGTAGAAAATTTCTTATTAACCATCCCTCCAACGCTGGAGAGAGAGAGGGAGAGTGTCGGTGGTGGATAGTTTAAATTGGATTTTGTGATGGCATGTCATTCTCATTTACTCATGATCCTCCACTATCCTCCCCCGGCCTCCCATCACGCTCCATTGCCTTTACTCTTTTTCACACTCGTCTCTTCATACCCCACTCTCCCAGGACTTTCCCCTCCTTTCTCCAAGAAGAAAAAAAGGAGAGAGAGAGAATAGATCACGGATGAATGGAACAAAGGCCCGTCGTCACATCAATGATGAACCTGTGTGACATTGTCTTGGGTAACCACACCTGAGAAATCCCTGCCATTCCACAACACAAATTGACAAAGCCCCAAGACACACGCCCCCCTCTCTCTTTTTTTAACAGGATTCGGAAATAGGCAAGAAAAAAAGTCTGGAGACCCAGCGGTCATATTCTCAACGGGGAAAGAATATTTTTTCGTCTATTTTCTCCTCCTCCCAAAAAAGAAACTATCCTCACACTTTACAAGGAAATTGGAACGTTTCAATTTCTTTTCTTTTTTTTTTCTTTTTTTGACTCAAGGGAAACTCAAAATCCTCCGCTTTCACAATTGAATTCCAATAGAGAGAGACGCACAAATTTTCTTTGTGATCATCTCAGCGGAATCTAACCACCGATTTTTTTGTGTGGCTATTTCTATCAGTTCTGGTGATAAACATGTACAGAGAACAAAGTGTAAATATTAAACTTTTTTTCCTGGACATGAAGGAGAAAGTTATCACCCAATCTATCAATTTAACACTTTGTCCAATTCTTTTAACTATGACAAAAAGTTGTAGGCCATCCAAAAATGACTAAAATTCCTTGTTTCACTTATAAGACCATAATCAAGAGAGAGAGAGAGAGAGAGACAGCAAAAAGAGATATAAATGGAAGATACGGATGAGAAATGAGATGAACATTTTGGCAATATATTTTCTCTCTCTCTTCCTGTTGGAGATGACGGAAAAGTTGTTGATTCCTGTCAGGAAGATACGGGGAAAAGAGGAAAAGCCTGGAGATGAGAAAGATGAGTGATAAGATATGATTCTAGACAAATCCCACCAATTCTTCTATCCATCTGATGGATGGGGATGGAGGAAGACAGAAAAAGATTTTTTGACGCCATGAGCCACATTCTTTTCCCTCTCCTCAATCCCCAAAGTGTTGAGACATAAATTCAATACTCCTTTTATTTCTTCTTCTCATCTTCTATTCTTGACAAGAATTTTTTGAATGGAGAATCCAAGATTCCCAATTTTTTTTGAAATAACAATCGAGGGCATTGACAGCCGTCTCAAGTCAAAATAATATGAAATGGATTCCCTATGAAAATACCTCACTAAAAATATTTCTTCTCCTTCTTCAATCAATGAAAATGAAGTATGAACGCCATGACTATATTCTAGTTGTGGGAAAAATTCTATCAAAACTTTTTTTTGAACCTCGCGACTTGACCTTGAAGATTACCTAACATTGTCAAATTATCCATCAAAAAAGCATGAAGACGCTTCCCCATTGTTTGTTTAATAGAAATTGAATTTTTTTAAAGAAGGAAAAAAAATCAAGAAAGTTGGGGCTCAACATGAAAAACATTTTTGGCTTTCTTTTCTCTCAAAATACAAAATATTACAGGCAGACAGTTTACGCTTAAGTAGCCAAGTGGTATTACGGAAAGTGTAAAAGTAGCTGACGAAGGGATTTTCATGTGTGGACAGAATACTTAAAATTGTCTTTGAATTGAGACTTTCTCTTTACAAACTTTCTCTCTCTCTTTTTTTTGTCTAAACATTATTTCGTATATAAAAATAACACAAAGTTTCATTCACAAAACTTTAAAATTTCTTTCTGCACGCCCCTTCAAAGAAAAAGGCCGTGCTTTGAGGTTACAGAGAGATAATTTGATTATGTGGACATGACCAAAAGTTGACAACTATGAGGTGCTTCAATTTACTCTCACTGTATTCTTTTGTACACGGTTGGTCAATGCAGAGGACTTTTTTTTCCAACCTTTCACATTTTTCATTTCAACTTTCTCCCCTTTCTCAGTTTTCTCTATTTGTACCCGTGTACACAGTGTACACACAAATAAATTGAGTAACATTTTCCCCAGTACGGGAACGACGAGGAGCGTCTCGTCTGCCACCGTTTATCTAAGTTGATATTGATTTATCTTTTTTGGTACAAAAAAAGAAAGTTTTTTTTGGGGTAGAAAAGTGGCTAAAAATTGAGCTCAGGAAGAGAAACCTTTTGCGTGTTTGTCTTTTTTTTGAGAGAGAGGGGAAATTGGAGGGGGAATGAAATGGGAAAGACTGTTGCTTTTAGAAAATGTTTTTTTTTTAAAAAAAAGAGAAAGTCTTGAGAGTTAATGTAAGATAAATTAGGCTTACCTTTCTCCAAAATCCCGACACTCAGTCACTTGTTACTTGTTAACTCTCTTTGTTGTTCTGGTTTCTCAAAAGACAAAAGAGATTTCTTTTTGATTAATTAGGGCTGAAAATTTCTCTCTCTCTTGGATTTATCTCTAGATCTTTCTCTTCCTCTTCTTCTTCTCCTTCTGTTGCTTCTATGAGACTAATACAAGTATCTGTACAAATTTTCTCCCTCTGGCTCTCTTGGATAATCTTTCTCTCTTCCAAGAAATGACTTGACACAAAGTCAATGTCAAAATTATTTTTAAAAATGGAAATGTAGTAAACTCAAAAAAAAAATAAAAAGTTTTATATTTTTTTCTCTCCAAAATAGTCACCCACCTCAAAAAAGAAACTTGTTTTTCTTGTGCAGGATAATGATCTTTATAATAGAAAACTTTTTTTTGTAAATTATTCTAAGAAAAAAATAAACAAGCTAGAAAAAAAAGTGACTTGTTGTGATTCAATTTCCTTTTTTTAAAGAGAGAAAAAAAAACGTTATTTTTTTTGTTGTTGAACAAATAAAGAAGCTTGACAAAAAGATATTCAATTTTTTTGTGAAAGAAGAGAGATGGAAAAGTCTAAGTGTTGTTTGATTGCCTTATTATTTACTACTCCTCACTTTCACTACGATTTTGAGGGAGAGATGAGGATCACTTGGAGAAAAGTCTGAGAACTTCAATTTGAAAAATTGGTGAGGAGGCTCAAGAGGATGAAGAAAATGTTTAACTTGTTTTCTCCCCTTATTTTTTCTTGTCCTTCTTTACTCTCGTCGTTATGTCACACTAAAAGTTTTCAGTTTGATGATCCAACTTATTTTTTACTGGGAGAAAGTCGAGCTTTTTTTCTGTGTGTGCGTGTGAGAGTTGATGTTATTATTTTTATTTCTTCTCTCAAATGAATTTAATTAGCCGTGATGATTGAGAGGATGTTGAAAAACTTTTTTTTTTCAAACTTGACAAATGTATTGTGGAGTATAATAATTTGTCTAACTTGTTGCAAGTTGAAAAAAAAATGTCTGGTTATTTGTCTCTCTCTCTCTCTCGCTTAGTATTCTGTAGGAAGAATCTAAAACCGTCCTACACCATCCAAGTCTACAAGACAAGTGAGTGAGACAAGTGCCCCACCGTTGCTTTCTCCTTTCTCCCCTCCCTCCTCCTTTCCTGCCTCCAACCCCACCAAACTTTACTTTCTCTCAGTTATATAAAATCAACCGGGGTTTTAGATAGAAAGTGGCTTCAAAATATTTGAACCTACTCAAAAAGTCTTTCTTTTTTTGTAGAGTGAAAACTGTAAAGCATTTAATTCTAAATTACAAAGTTTTTTTTAGACATTCCACCACATCATAAATTTACCATAAAATACAACATACACAACAGAATTCTTAGCTAAAATGACGCACTTGCTCCCGTTCCTTCCCTACCTTTCTCTGTCTCTTGTTGCCCTCCCTACTTTCTCCCGTAGTTTTTTTTTCAAATCAAGCCTCACTTGAAAACATGTTTGGTGAGGGGAAGTTGATTTCATATTTTTGGAAAAAAATAAAAATCAAATTCAATTTCCTTTCCTTTTTCTCTATTTTTAGAGGAAAGGTTAAAATTACAGGGCCATGCCATTCGCCAAAAAAAATAATTTTTTTTTCTATTTTCACTGAGAGAGAGAGAGAGAGAGGAAGTCAATTGATAAAATAAGGAAAAAATAAATGACAAAATTAGAGGAAAAGTTCCTTCATAAAATATCTCGTTTTTTATAAAGAAAAAAAAAGAAAGTTATTGCATTCAAAAAATAACAAAGAAAATAAACTCTGCCAATTCTCACTTCTGTGACTGACATACAAAGTTTTATAGATCAAGGATTGAATTCTAACACAAAAAAGAGAATAATAAGACCCAGTTCACAAACTTAAGAGAGAAATGAATATACATGACCAAGACAGACAAAAAAGGAAATATTCAAGATGATTCCCCTTATAAATTTTAACAATTGAATGAGATTTCTACAGAGAGAGAGAGAAATTCTCAATTTGTAGTGATAAAGAAGATGAAAAGAAGCGTGGGCATGACCCTCTCTTGGTTCTCATGGAGAAAGTTCAAAGGATGAGAAAGGGAGAGAGAAAGATGAATGGGGAGTCACTCATCGGGGATTCAATTTTGTATTTTCAATTAAATAACTAATGTAATATTTTACAATATTTTTTTGAAGGTAGTCGTCTAATGTCTAAAAATCCATTCAAAATAAATTATTTTATATTCAATCAAATCATTTCTTCTTATTCTCCTCGCTCCAAGCTAGTAAAAAACACTTGCCGGAAACAAGAATTTAGAAATGATTAATCATTATTAGGAAAACCTTAGACTCACCTGGAATTTTCACTCTTCCTTCCTCCTCCTCTTTCCTCTTATCATGTCAAGGGAAAGTCAAAGAAAAGTTTGTTAAAATCAAAAACAGCTTTACATCTCAACTATTACCTTCACCTTTCCCCTCTTTATTTTTCAGAGGGGGGAGAATGTTATTTGTAAATTTGAGATTAATGAAAGAGAGACTGATTACTCAAAGAAAACCGAGATGAACTTGCCCCGATATAAAAAGAAATTTGAATCTTGTCTCTCTCTTTTGTGTTCAAATGAGTGGAGGAGGTTCCCAAAGCTCAAAAGAAGTCTAAATTTTATACCTTGAACTATAAAAGAGAGTCTCTCTCTCTCTCTGTACGATACAAGAAAAATTAATTCAATTTTTTAGAAAGTGTTCTAAGTAATTCTAGTCAACAATATTTGTTGTCAATTTCTACCAATTTTTCTCCCGCCCCTCTCAATTTATTTTCTTGTTTGTCTTGCACATTTTTATTTATGTAATATAACAAACAAAATGAAATTGATGAAAAGAAAATTGTTGGGCTAATTGTTTTTATAGACTGAACATAAAGTAAACATCAAAAAAAAAATTATTTTTACTTTTTTACAAATAAATTGACAAGACAAATACATAACAGGATAAATAACATTTTTAATTGACATGGGTGGAGACTGAAATTTTTAATTTAATTAAATTAAAAAAAAACAATAAACTATCAGTTTATCTTGGTAATCGATAAATGGAAGGAAAGAATGTACAATTAAGGGATTGATTTTTATTGATTTGAATTAGACAGAGAGAGTGGGGGGGGGCGGTGATGAAGTTGAAAATTTGTCGAATCCGAAAGGAAGGGAATAAATAAACCACAAGACTTTTTGTTCATGATGGAGAAACCTCATGAGAATGAAGAATAACATGGAAATTAATCTCATTGTATTATTTACACAAAATTTCTTTTCATCTTGTTCCCTCTAAAAAAAGTATCTGTACTTCATAAGAACAGCCGACAGAGACAAAGCTTAGGGGGTTGAGGAAATATTTGGATAATTTTTGTCATCTTTTAATGACTCTCTCTCTCTCTCTCTTGATCTCTCAATGCATGAAAAGGACAAAGAGGGTCATGTACAGTAATACTGTAATATTTACTCAAAGAGACTTGTGGTCAACTGTCGATTTCAAAAAGAGTAATGAGTTCAAGTTTATAATAAATGGAGGAACTAACCCATTAATTTTAATTTTTTGGTGAGAAAACAATTTTTAGATATAAAAATGAATGAGAATAATTCAATGAGAATTCCCCTGCAATATTTTTTTTGTACAACAGCAAAATAAAAATATTATGTTCATTTTAATGATCATTATTAAAATTGTATCAAGGTACGAGTATACGGGTTAATTGTCTTGGATTAAAACATTTTTTTTATTTGTTAAATTACACTTGTACAAATACTCGTACAGACATTGCACTACAATAAACATTATTTCGATTATAAAGTTTTGTATTACAAATAAACATTTGATTTTATTCTAGAAAATACTCAGTATTTATTAATAAATAATACAATTGTCTTTTTGTTAAAATGCGCAATTTAACTTTGGCATAATGAACTTGACTTGAACAAGAAGAAAAAAAACTTGTTGATAATTTTGGGAACAAAAAGCCTTAACCATATGCTTCATTAATTTATTCAATTCAAATGAATAAAAATGGACAATTCTCAGAATCCAAAACATTAAAAGTAATCGAAAATTTCCAAAACAATAAATGTTTTATCATTTTTTGTGTAAAAAAAATGTGCATAGAAAATGGAGAATACATTAATTTCACCTATAAGTACAATGCATTACATGTACATTTCAATTAATTTATCATCAATTAACAAGAATTTAGAAAAAAAATTTGACAAAAGGAAGTAAGAAAAGAGACTCGAATGAAAGAAAATTAATTATACGAATCTACATCAACTCCTTATACACATACAAAGATAGAGAGAGAGAAAAAGAATAAAAAAAGTCTAAAGAACAAAAATGAATAAGAGAAGATGGGGGGATAAAAAAGAATAGAAATTCCTGATTGAGTCAACAAAAATGAAGAGAGAGAGAGAGAGAGAGAGGCAAATGAAGGACGTGAAAGGCAAACAAACAGAGACACACGCCACATCACATGACTCCACTTGACATGTCAACAGTCACATTGGCATAAGCAACGAGGGGGGCTCTCTAGCCTACACATACACGGGAATTTCTTATCCCTTTTGTTCTCTTTTTTTTCTCCTCATTTATTTGCATTTCTATTTCCATTTCCCTCTCTCTCTCTCTCTCTCTCTCTCTCTCTCCTACAAAATGAAAGACGAAAAAATGGATTTTTTCTTGTAGAAAAGGGGCTGACAAGTCTAATTCCTTTTTGAAGACAGAGAGAGAGAGGAGTGAACAAAGGTAATCAAACATGAATATTTTGTTACATTTCCCCTACGAGGACATACCCCTTCGATTTCTTTTTTTCCTCTTTATTTTATTACTATCCCAGTCCCCCGCCTACACATTTGACGAGTCAAAAGAAAAGGAAAAAAATTGGCAATATTTTCACTTTAACCACTTTCCCCCTCTCTCATTCTTACCCTCCTGTGAGATTGAAATGAGGACGTCATTTTACATTTTTGAGAGAATTAAATTGGGGACAATAAAAACTGTCCTGGACATTTTTTAGGGTGTGTGTGCCAAGTGGGACATTGACAATCCTCTCCCGGGAGTCCTGAATAAGAAATGAACCCCCTTTATTTTTTTTTACTTTTTTCTATATCTCTCTCTCTCTGTAGAAAGTGACCCTCAAAGTTTTTTTTCCTGTTTTGTCAACAAGAGAAAGCCCAACATGCAATTTAAGACATTTAACATTTTCTTTGTCATTTAAACGAGTGTTTTACACACATACACACATAAATTCAATTACAAATTACGTCAAAATGAATACAAAAAAAGTCAGTTTAAATATATTTTTTTTCTTGTTAAATTATTCACTCCATTCACCCCCTGACCTTTTAAATAGAAGAATAATCCCAATATAGTTAGTTTCTTTAGAATTTACATAAATAAATTAGAAAAAGAAAGTAGGAGAAAATTGATTGGGAATTGGAGATTTTTATTGTTTAATTTAGTCATAGAAATTTATTTGAATAAGCTCCAGCTCCTTTGTCCACTTTTACTGTACTAAATTGTGTGTATAGAATCTCCATAAAAAATAAATACTTTTCTCCACGTCATTCCCAGTCAATCCAACTATCCATCCTCATTTACCAAAAGAGAGAGAGAGAGGGAGGGGGAAGACAAATAAAATTAATGTCGTTGTCCATCTTCATTTCCCTCCTCATTTGAATTGACTTTGGGTCAGGAGGGGGGCTTCATAAATAAAATGGGGATGGATAATTAGATGGCTCCTTTCTCCTTTCTACAAGAAGAAGGCAAAGTTTTTTTAAAAAACATTGGGATTCAAGGGAGGTAAGTTGAAAAGTTGGCATTTTCAAGAGTTGTGTTTGTTGTCTTGTACAGAGAGAAGGTAGAAATAGAGGGGGGGAGGGGGGATGGGATGATGGAAATAATCGATGGGCAAGAGGAAGAGTTTTGTAGAGAAAAGAGAAAAGTAAATTGAGCGTGGGTTGAGAAGGATACTAATTTGGGTATCCTTCTCTATGCCTCCTCCTCTTCCTGGCCCTCACCGATAAGCCATTCAATGGGCCATGGCACAAAAATGAAATGCCCCCACACTCTTCTCTATCTAAATATACAAAATTTTAACACTTTTTTCCTTCATTCATATATCAACCTCCCTCTCCTCCCTCCTTGTAAAATTCCATAAAAATTTTCATTCAAGTAATTGGAACAGGGTTCAAGAGTTAGACAATAAGTACAAGTTAAAGTTATGTACTCCAAGGAGTTCAAGTGGCCATAAAATTAAAAAGTTTGTATGAGAAAAAAAAGGAGGAGAAAGGGGGAGGAGGGGGATTCTCTGAATTTAGTTGATGGCAAGAGTGGGAAACAGGAAGAGAGACAGTTGATTTCAGTTTAATCCTCACATTAAATTCTACTCCACTGCTTCTTCTTTCCCCCCTCCCTCCTCGTATTTTCTAGTCTGCATCTTTTTTTATATTCAACTCAAAATTTTTGTTAGTCTTGAGAGAGAGAGAGATGGGAACTGTAAAAACAGGTAAAGATTTTTGTTCTTTTGAGAGAGAGAGAGAGAGAGAGAGACGTGGGCTGGAGATGAGAGTGGAGTCTATTGGTAGTCAAAACTGAGAGCACGTCTTGGTGATGAAGTATGGGGATATTGGGGATATAAAAAAGGGAAGAAAATCAATATTTTCACCAAGGGGTCCAGGTCACCTCATCAGTAATGCAGATAATGTATACAATGACGAGACAAGATTGTAACCTACTCAACAGAATTAGTGGAAAAAAGAGAGAAAAGTAAGTTGGAGTGGAAACTGGAAGTTATAAGAAGATTTAAGTGAGGGAGAAACTAATTAAAAAGAAAAGAACAACAAATTAGTAAAATTCCCTTCCCGTCAATTTAATTAGAGTATCAAAATTAATCATTTTTTTCTATTTAATTTATTTATATAACCATCATTACCCTCCTCTTCTCAAGATTACAATTTCAAAGCAAAAGTATTACACTTTACTCATAACATGTAATTTATTGTGTAACTCTTTCTCTGTAATTAATTTCAAAATATTTACGACACTCTTCATGATAAATCACAGGGCAAAATATTTTGATTGTGAATTCATTAAATATTTATTCTTTTTTTCTCTAAAAAATGAAGGAAATGAGTGGAATTCGCATTATGTATCACTCAATTTAATGGTTAAAGTGAAGGAATAAAAAAATAAGGTAAAATAAATGAATTTGTTTGTGTTTGTCTTGTTTCTAGAAAGATATAATATACATATAAATAAAGTACATGAGTATAATATGGATGATTAAATATTCATAGTTAAAAGTTTGGTTTGTCTAAGAGATTGGAATTTTGTCAAATGTAAAATTGGATCAAGTTCCCTTTCCCCTTCTCTCATGTAAACGACGTTGTCATGAGAACTTTTCGTGTGTCCTCTTAATCCCTTGCATGTACAAAACCTCATCGTTGTGAGAAATTTGAATAGCCATCGCGTCTTTTATTTTATGAGAGAGAGAGAGGGCCGGAGGCTTTGAGTGACCTTGTGATTTTTTTTAAATAGGATTTTTCTCACATAAAAAAGAAACCCTGTCTTACTTGTACATGTCCATTGCATTGTAGGGATATAAAAGATGAGTATGTACACTATACCTCACAAGTTCATCAAACAGTGTACAAGTTCCTTCACCACAAAAAAGTCAGCTGACGGATTTTAGTTAGCACAAATTTTTGATTTTTAAGTTTATTCTGTCAATTTAAATAATACAAGTACCGGTCATTTAAATTTAAAGGGATTTAAATTCAACCATGTCATTCATAAAATTGACATTATCTGGATTGTGTTATGCTAGGCAAAGAATAGTTCATAAATTCAAATCCCTTGATGACACTCATGGAGAGGAGAGTGTTCAAGGTAAAATAATTGTGGTGACAGGAGGGAATGCCGGGATTGGGAAGGTTGTGGTGACACAAATGGTCAATCGAAAAGCCATCGTCATTTTGGCATGCCGTGATCTAGTCAAAGCTGAAGGAGTCATTCAAGAAATAAAAAAAACTAATCCTGATGCTTCTCTTGTAAGTCTATTTAAAATTTAAAAATTCTGTTTAATTAATTAATATTTAATTAAAAATATTATTTTATTTGTATGTGTAGACCCTAGTTAAATTGGACTTGGGTGACTTGGACTCAGTTCGAGAATGTGCTAAAGAAATAATGGAAAAATTTGGCCACATAAATATTCTCATAAACAATGCGGGGTACATGGGGACTCAAGGGGGGATAGAGAGAACCAAGGATGGCTTTGAAAAAAATATGGGCACAAATCATTTGGGACATTTTCTATTCACTTTACTCCTTCTCAAACATCTTCAAAAAGGCTCTCCCAGTCGGTTAGTTTCAATATTTTAAAAATATTTAAATAAATAATTAAAATTAAAACGTAAATATAGAATCGTCACTGTGGGCTCACTGGCTCATGAAAATCCAAATTTGGACCTGGATGACTTGAACATGACCAAGGAGTCCTCCCTTGGTTTTGCAAGGTTGACCCCTTACAACAATTCAAAATTGTGTAACATGCTCTTTGCCAAGGAACTCGCTCGTCGTCTCAGTCTTCAAGGGGACTCTTCCAACATAAAAACGTATGCAATTTGTCCTGGCATTGTTGACACGGGTTTATTTAACAATAGTCCATGGTATGTTCGTTACGTCAATTTTGGTATTCTCAAATTCTTTGGCTGTACACCTGAACAGGTTAATTTACAAAAAAATTAATTAATAAACTTTTAATGGAAATTAGAAACTAATTAATTAATTTTTTTATAGGGAGCTGAAACTATTTTATACTGTGCTCTCTCCTCTGACTGTGCTGGAGAAACCGGGAAACCCTACCGATTTCGTCGTTACTGGAAAGACTCAGATGACAGACTGTCAGCCATGTCAGATGAGGCCAAGAAATTGTGGGACATTTCTGAGAAACTTGTCGGTCTTGAAATTTCCAACGTTTTGTAAAATAAAAAATTGTTACCAAAATTTCCTTGTTAAAAAAATGTCTACTATTTACTAAGTTTATTTTCCAAAATTATTTATGAATTAAATAATATTAAAAAAAAAGAATAAAAAGAATTTTTTTCCTTTTGAACGCTAAATTTGGAAAGAACCATATTCCAAGGGCCCTTTTTCAATTCTCATTTAAAGTTGATGGAGTGCGTATTTAGTGTATTATATAAAAAGGACTGAGCGGCATGACAATTATTCAAGGGTCGGCTCCCACTCCTGAAGGAGTCCCATTTAAAAAAAAAGTATTTTGTATTTATGAGGGAGTATATAGTTAAGAGAGTCAATGAGTCAGAAATTTAAAAGGACCAAGGGGTCATTCTCTCATTGTTACAAAAACCAGCCCAAGTCTCTCTCTCTCTCTCTTCTTAAAGGAAAAAAATTTACATTCAACAGGAAGGGAATTTTCTGAAATTCTTGTTGAATGGATGGATATATTATATACTCTCATAATGGACAACGACGACAAATAAATGACAGCCAATTGTCCATTATTAACATGAGTCAAAAGCTAATATTGTACAATGTACAGTAAAGGAAAAAGTCATTCATTCAAGAGAAAAAGGGCAGCTGTTCCTGCTCCTGCTCCTGCTCCTGCTTCAGACTTTTCAACTTTTGAACAATTTTGGACTATTTTGTATTTGTACTTGGAGAGAAATGAAGAGTAAATTGGAAATTGAGTGGAGAATAGAAAAAAAGGTGACTTATTTGTCCCGTCTTTTGAGACATGAAAATGAGCCTTTTATTGAGTATTAGAGGGTCAATCATGTCCAATCTGCTCACTTCATATCTTCCCCCTCCAACCTTATTTACTTGCTTTTATCCCTTTCAAAAAACTTTCTTTATGACCCAGGGCCCCTCTCTCTCTTTAACCTTTTAGTCAATAGAGTCCACCAAGAAAATCAACACATTTTAAACCATTTCAAGTTCTTTTATCATACCAAAAAAACCTACAGCCACACACACAGCGAGAGATAAGTTAAGTTGGGAAAAAAATGTTACAAATTATTTGATTTTACAAATTAGTTTAATATTTCGGATATTAAAAATTTTAACTTGTTGTTCTTGTGTTGAAATCTTAAAAAATAAAATTCTTGGTAAATTCTTTAAAGATTAAAATTTAATGAGAAATTCTCCGAAAATTATCTTGAAATTTCCTCTTGGCCTCTTTAATCTCTTGATTTTAAAGTTGTACATAAATTAAATTAAACTCAAGTACAGTACCCAAAGGAAGAGAGAGAGAGATTCAGATTAAAAGTTGATAGTTGATTACCTGTCGGTTAAATGTTATTTGAATTTAATTAGACTTAAAGGTTTTTCAGAGGAGGAGAAGAAGGAGGAGGAGGGGGTTAGAAATTTAAGCGCGTTGTGAAATGGTTTTTGAGCCTATAAGTAATAAGCCGGTGTCAATTGTCTTGTTTTTGTACACAAGAGAGAGAGGGAGAGGAGGGTAGGGATGATGTGACAAGTGAAGCGTAAAACTGCTCAGCTCAGGTAACTCAACAAGGAGAATTTTGAGGGATAATCTTTGTCTATTGATGGTGATTTGGTTTTGTACAGAAAAATTCGTTGGGTCTATTTGTATTACACAGAGAAAGAACAGAAAGGGAGGATAGCCCAAGGGAGGACTCGGAAGGAAATAAAGAAGAAGCGGCTACTGGGCTCTCTCCCAAAAGCAAAACCATTTGGATTAAGAATGATCCCCCTCAATTTTTTCTCAATGGGCCAAAGTGCCCAAAGATGAGAGAGAGACTGGAGATGGAGACTGGAGGAAGGGGGGTCCTCTCTTTTAAGAAATGTGGAATAAAATTCAACTTGTGAATGAACTGGATGCTCAGTTTGTGCCTTGACTCACCCCCCTCAACAATCACCAAAAAATCCTTCATCTCACACCACACTACACAATCATCATCTACACCTCATCTCTTCTCAAATTCAACTTTGAGATTTCAAAGAGATTGAGATGACAGCCAAGATGAGCACTGGAGAAAATTCCAATGTTCCCAAGAATTCAGAGTCCAAGACAATCCATGTCAAGAGTGAAGGCCGAGTTAAATGTTCTGAAAGTCGTAAAGTACGTCTCCAATTATTCTTTTTTTAAATTAAAAATTGAGGACTCTCATTTTAGTGCATTTTGAGAGAAAAAAAAATTAATTGTGAATTTTGCTCTATTTGTGTAGATTCGTAAGCCATTGATGGAGAAGAGAAGACGAGCCCGAATTAATCAATCATTAAATGAACTCAAGAGAATGCTTCTAGAAGCCAATGGAGCTCCCAGTCGGAAGGAAGTGAGTGCACAATTACAGTGATACAAATTAATCGAGTTCATTTAGTTAATTGTGATTCTAATTTTATTTAAATTTACTCTACTGTAGGGAAACAGACCAGCAAAATTGGAGAAAGCCGACATTTTAGAATTGACCGTCCGACACTTTCAAGCACTAGAAAAAAACAAGAGTAAAATCAAAGAATCTTGTAATTCAGAAGAAGATGAAGAGTCCTCATCTCCCATCAAAAAAGAAAAAGAAAGAGATAAAAAAACGGCTCGAATTCATCCATCGACAAAATCCCCTCAACTATCAAAATCCAAAGAACCCACTTCCTGGAAAAGTCCACCGGGTAGTCCACATGACAATAAATCAATTTGTAGTTCAATGAGTGACTTACAATTAATCTCCGATTCTTCTTCTTCATCTTCCTCATCCTCACCATATTTAATTGGCTTTGCCGAGTGTATTCGAATGGTGAGTTCCTCTTTAAAAATGCTCAAATGTGAAGGGACAAAGGAGGAGTTGGAGGAGCATTTGACAGCTCATTTAAAACAATTGAGTAGTCATGGTGAGGATCATTTGACGATGGATTGTTGTGGTGATGGTGGTTGTCATGGACCAGAGGTTAATTTACAATCCCTTGATGCTACAACTGGAGGGGACATTCAACAGCCTTATGCCTTACATCCAACTCGCCTTTCTAATGGAGACTTGGCTCTCATCCTCAAGTCTCATCCTCATACCCTCTCCTCCACTTTCTACGACTCTTGTGACAATCTTCAAAAACAATCAAATCACCGATTCCTTTGGCGTCCCTGGTAAACTTTTTTTATATTGTGTGGAGTTGGAGTTGAAGTGTACCAATGAAAAATTCTTGTTTTTGTTGTAATCTATTTAAAGTTAAGTCTGTGATACTTTCTTTTTGGTTTCATGTAAAAAAATGTAAATATTTATTGTACATCAAGACTATAAAATAAAAAACCACGTCTAAATTTTAATTCTGTCTCCGTAGGACTTAGAAAAAAAATTATTTTTAATTTTTCATGGGGTCAATTGGTTTTTTAGACTGAAATGACTCAAATTATTTTCAAAGGCATAGAAAATCATGGAGTAATTTTTAACTTTGTTACGCTCACGGCTTCCCTGTAGAGACATGCGGGTAGTGTTTTTTTTATCTTGAAGTTTGTAGAGATGTAAGGTAAAGAGGATAAAAAAACGGGCAATTTAGTAGTCTCTCTCCTTATGAATGAGTTTTGGAGGGCACGTTTATGGCTGATGGTAGTCATATTATTTTTTATTTGTTGGGCCTCCAATTCTTCATCTTGTCCCATTCACAGGATTTTTCTCAAAACCTCATCCTCATCATCTCATCTAATGTCGACCATCCTTTTGGCCACTTGGACGTTCTCTCCTTCCACGCTTCGTTGCCTTCTCTCTCTCTCTCTTTAGAGATGGGCCTGTTGGCTCTTTAGTTTTTGTATTGTGGACGTGAAAAACCTTTAATTCACCATGCAGATTATAGGAGCCATAAGTCTCCAATGTTTTCTACATAAAAAAATGTAGACCCCAAAAAAATTTATCAGCCCCCGCCACACGGCTCACAACATGGACTCATCACTCAACCAAACTCCATGCCATACACACACCAAATAAATCCTCAGTCTCAAATTAAAATTTAAAATGGACTTTAGTTTAACCAAAAAAAACATTTTTACTTCCGTTCACCTTTTTTTAGTCCTTTTCCCCAAACTCCATTACGATCTCCTCTCTCTCTCTCTCTCTCTCTCTCTCTGTCTGTGAGATGAGACATTAAATTGAGATTCATTTTATAGTCAAATTTTATTTTGATCCATTCAAACTTAATAGTAAATTCCTTTGGTTGACTGCCTTTTTGCAAAATATGTAGCCTATAATTTAAAATGACATTGACTTTAAATTTTGCAAATCTTTTTCTAAATCTTTGACAAAATGGCCAATATATTTCTTTCTACAGAAATTCTTTGTCTGTGTACAACAGACACAGATACTCTTAGAAAAGTCTTAGATGGCCACTTAAAAATTTCATGGTTTGAAATTAGTCATCAAACGGTCAATTGCTTTACATGTAAAGTGTAAAGCAAAGTTTTGAAGGAGAAAAATAAAGACTATAAGGAGGGGAGTCTATCTTTAATGGTCATGGTCTTGTGGTCAGTCTCTCTGCCATTTTTTGACTGGTTCATGAAGGCAAGTCTTTGTCATTTACGAGGGAGACTATAGTCAACCACCCTTGAAGAAAATTGTTCCTTTTTTTTCATTAAAAAAATTAAAATTGGGGGAGAAGGAAAGCGTGTGAGAAATTCTCCGAGTCCATGCGTCGCTGACCACCAAACAAACAAGAGAGAAAGACGCACATCAAAGTCTATATTTTTCTAGTCTTTTTCCCAATTGAGAATGAGGTTAAATGAGATAATAGAAATCTTCCCAACAATTGTACTAGACATAATTGAGTTGTTGACAAGAAGAAAAAAAAGTACAATAGAAAGATACTCTCCAAATCGGCACCCTTGACACTGTCGGTCTCATTGGGATTTGGATATCATGATTATGGTTGAGGTCAACGGAGCAAAATTTAAATGGATTTGACATGGCTTTGGCCTAACCATCCTTAAAAAAATAGTTTGGTCTCTTTATCTCATCAAATTTTGTAGGCATAGGCAAAACTAGAGATTTTTCTGTAGGGAAATATTTTTTGACGCACGTGAATGGAAACTAAACTACCATACTCTGTACAAGTATGGTTGACTGCATAAATCCAAAAGAATAATAAATCTCAACATTATCTTCCCCTCTCATCAACTCCAATCTCCAATGTATCTTCATCAATACAGATAAACAACAAAAATAAAATATTCCTTCTCTTTTACTCTGTAGAGACAGACAGTTGCCAAAATGGTGCAAATTTATTTTGACAAATGACAAGACATTTTTCATGTATTGGAAAAATGAAAATAGACGAGGTTTTTATATCTAAAGAAGATTTGTAGGATTGAGAGAGAGAGAGAGAGAGAGAGAGAGAGCTTGAGAAGGAGAAGAATAAAATAAAGAATTATCGGATGAGCGAACTTTTATTGTGTAGCCAGTACACACAGACAGAGAGAGAGAGGGTCCAGAGACCTAAGTCCATGGAGAATAGTGAGACTTTTTGCTAGAGGGAATATTGAGGGACTTTACATTTGGGAGAAAAAAAGGAAAGGGAAGGGATATTGTGCAGTGAAGTGAAATGGAATAAGCTCCTTTCCCAAAAATTGGGAAATTGAGAATGGGAGGAGGTCAAAACGATAAGACTCTTACTTGGTAACTCTCCATAGAAAAAAAAGTATATCAAAAAAATAAATAATTTCTCTTGCCCGTGTCAGGTCTGGAACATGGATATAAAATAATTTTTTTCATTCCTTCCAGGTCAGCCCCTCGTTGACGTCACTCATTCTCATCATCCATAAAACTCTTCTCTCTCTCTCGTCTTGAGGTAAGTCGGAGACAGAAAATGAGTATTGAGTACTGAGTTAGGCCTCCTTAATTCCACTGAATTGTGTCCACTCTTCAATTATTATTATCCTTGTCCCTCTCTTTTGGAACATATGCCGAGGATAATGTTGTAGTGGTAGTGATATAAATATCAAGAGAGAAGACCAAAAGAGAGAGAGAAAACACGGAGGGGGACTCAAGGGATCATGTTTCGTGACTGTGGATTGTCCCAAGGCGTCAATACAAAGTACATGGACTTAACCAAAAGATTTATCTATGGTTCACCACCCACACAAACACGTTCAAGAAAAATAGTTTACAATATTTCACATGTTCCCTTATCAAATTGAGGGTCCCAAGCCATTGTCCAAGGACCCTTCTTGTCTTATTTATATCCATATCATCCACATATTTGTACATAAACAAAAACCAACACACCGACCTGACACGTTGTCCAGGAAAGTGAGAGCGGAAGAGGACATGATTTGTCAAAGACAAAAGAAAATAGACTCAACTTTCCGCCTCTACAACCACATAAAAATGTGCCATTTTTTTCCAAAATCAAAAATAAATTCCCCCCAAAATCTCTCATCAACTCAAGTAGAAACAAATGCAAGTCATTCCATTCAAAAAAAAAAATTCTCTACAGAAAAATCCTCAGGAGAAGAGAAATATGATTTTTAATGAAAATGGTTCAAGTTATGAATGAATATTTTTTTTAGTCCAATTTTTTTACCATTTGACAAATAGTGGCCTTCAGCTACGGATGTGGGCTGTGATGGAAATTGGCTTGGTCTCTCTCTCTCTCTCTGTGACAGGGGGCTGTGTGGTGTAGACTGTAGAGATGAGTCAAATCACGAACCATCCGACAGACTCCAGCCAAAAAAAGGGTAAGATGATGGGGGAGGATGCAAGAGAGAGGAAAAAAGTACGGGGATGAGATTTGTAGTGGCGTGCAACTTGTTGCCAAAAAAAACACCTGTAATCCTCGCATCCTCTTTAATACACTCAATGGAGGATGGAGAAACACCAAAAAAATATTTTTTCAACAAAAAGAATAGACTCTGGCAACCAGAGGGGGAGTGGACACATAAAAAAAGAAATGTTCTAGACAAAAAAATGTGTTGAAGAGCGTGGGAAAGTCAACGCGTGTGTCTCGCGTGCAATCCAATCCGCTCAAAAAACGTCTTCTCCAACACCAAGACCACAGAGTGGAACAACCAGAGGCTCAATCTGAAAGCCCAATTGCCCATATACCCCCCCCCCTTCCCCCCCCCCTCCCATAGAACGTGCCATCCCAAAAAATTCTTTTTGTTCCACATCTCCTATGTAAACACACTAAGAGTGAGTAGGTGATGCAATAAAAATACAACAACAGCTTCCATCTTCCCCTTTAAAGATGATGGAGAGAGAGACTCAAGAATGTGGAAAAAAATGTGTCAAAAACATGACATGACATGTCAACAGTCTTTAAAAAAAGTGAGACATGGCAAGCTCTTGACTTGCAGATTATGGACTCGCTTCATTTTTATTTTTCCCCCTCCATTCTTTTGTTTACGGCGTACTTGTAAAATCTGTGAGATGGGGAAAAATTCAAAGACTGGATAAAAATAGACAGAGAATACGGACAAACTGCGTACAATATTTTTTTTTTGTGTTTTTATATCATCGAAAAGACTTTTTGTATATAAAAAATAGGAACGTGATGGAGGTGGGCAGGGGTAAGATAATTGAAGGCTGGCACGGAGCAAAACATGGATTTTATTTTCGGTCAATCTCTCTCTCTCTCTTCATGTAAATCATTTTTTATGTACAGGGTCCCACATAACCTCTTGCTCCCCCTCTAGAGCATAAACTACAAGCATCAGAAAAAATCCAAAATTGTAGCTTTGTAGAGCTTTCAATTCTACATCTAGCCCCCCTACTTT
>JAQIVZ010000808.1:0-48955 GCA_034700945.1 Arrhopalites spinosus | reverse complement strand
GTAAAAAGAAAAAACATGGCCACAAATTTTAGACATGATTATATAATACAAGATAGAACTTGTACATTTTGAGCTCCACATAGAGAGAGAAAAATAAAATATGGACGTTGTATAATAATGTAATATATAGACATTGCCTATAGTTAAGAAAAAAAAAGTATTTTTCAAGATGAGCAATCTATTCATTGGACATTTACTTATAAGTATGTAGTACATATTTGTAAAAAGAGGCAGACTAGACATTTTTTACTTTTTTTCCCGTCTCTCTATGCTAAAACCCATCACCATTCAACTATCCACGAGGAGCCACTGAAACTAGGACTGGGTTGAGAGAAAAAGCTGAACGGTGGATTTACGAGAGAGAGAGAGAGATAGGTTCCGGAGGAGAAAGTACTTTTGGATTTCTATCGAAAACTTTCTCCCAAGTTTTCCTTCAACATGTGCATTGGTACATATTGAGGATGGTGAAAGGCTTCTTTGTGTGTGTTCAAGTTAGAGAAAGATGTGCCATGTAACCAAGTAAATAGAACTAGCCATTCCTAGTCTCCCAGTCTTAAACCTTACTTTCCCTCTTTTTTTGGGGGAAGGATGAGGATGAGATAAAGAAGAAAATAAAAGTCGATCCAAATTTTGGATTCATGAAGCATCTAAACAGAGTTGAAGAGAATGGGGATGGGAGACGGGGAAAAAGAGGAAACGATCGATGGGGTTGTGTCTAGTCGGCTTGAAATTAGCTTTTTGAGATGAGTGCGAATCATGTATAGACAAACGACACAACACACACTTGTTTCCATTCCATCTCTTCCCTTCTTAATCTCATTGGTGGTCTCTCTCTCTCTCTCCCTTTTAAAAACAGAACCAGAGTCCTCAATCAACTAAAAACATTATCAAGGGCTCCTCTCTTCACTTTCTCCAGTCTTCAATCATTGGGATTCAAATTCCAAGAATAATAAAAGGAGAGCCAGAATCTACCCACAAAATTTATTGAAATATTTTGGCTTTGATTCTCTCAATCTCTCTCTCTCTCTTTGTATATATAATTATTAAATAAACACAAAATGTCATTTTCAACTTTGAAACATTTTCATCATGAATTTGACTCATTTTGCTTTTATTCCTTCATTAAAATTTACATTATCTAACAATTTTATGAGCTTTTTGTGTACCCCTCTGCTCTCCTTCCCCTCTCCCCAAATCAAATATCTACATTTAAATGATCACTTTCACTTTCCCTTTCTCCATTCTCACTTCTCAGAATTTCAATTTCCTCTTGTTGGACGGGAAATTGAAAATAATTTTCACATATGTATGGAGACTAATGAAAGATAAAGGAATTTCATCAGAGTCAAATTAAATCAACTTTTTAATTATTTTTAACTAAAATAAAAAAAAAATTTAAACACTGACCTAAAAAATAATTTAATTATTTAAAGAAAACAAAAGCGACTTTATTATTCCTCACTTATCGTTAGTCATTCTGTACTTTTGTATTTTCCATTTAAAGTCAGTTGGTTTATTTTTATTAAGTGTTGAAAAAAAATAGAGTGGAATTCATGGGCCGTGACTTGCCGTCAAAAAAGGTTTGAAAAAAATTCCAAAAATTTATACAAGGACACACGCCATGGTAAAGTAAAGCATGTTGCCAATAGGGTCAATATTTTGACTAACGCACAATACAAAGCACAGACTAACTTACTCTATTGATGCTCTGCGGGTGCGTGGGACGATGATGGAGAAAAAAAAGGTAAAAAAACTGCTATGTGCAGTTTAGCACATCGACACACAAACGCACCATTTATAGGAATGGACAGGAATTTCCAACCGTTTCTTGTTCTACCCAGAAAAAAAGTGAACGCGGGTGAGAGAGAGAGAGAGAGAGAGAGGGAAAGGAGGAGATGGGGAGGGTTAGAAAAGTCTCAAAAAAATGTGACTCCAATCTTCACCTCCCCAGTTCTTCCCCCCTCTCCCCCCCTTTTTTTGCAATTCCCATTCCATTTCAATTGACGAGAAAGGGAAAGTGTATAGCCCAACACATTTGAGACAGGCCATGATGGCACTCGTATCACTGTAAAGAGGCTATGAATATACATACACACAAAAAAAGAGAAAAGTATCCCTCTCCCCTCTCCCCAAAAACCAAAAACGGAGTTAGTGGATCATTGTCTATGTACATGAGGGGGGGGGGGGTGTGGTACATATGGACAACATTTCCATGCTAAACTTTGAGTTGTGTTTCCATAAGAGCTACTGATGTGTGGCTTTCCGCTTGAGAGTTTAAGGGAACAGATGTTCAAGAGACTTGAAAAAAATGAGAAAGTTTTCACCGCACCTCATCCATCCTCATATAAGGTAACCAATCCAATGCCAATGCATAGGAAATGGGACTAGAACGAGAGAGAGAGAAAGCAAGTCTCTCTCTAACATTCCTGTGTACATGTTACCCGTATCCAATAAGCATAAATATATAGCCACTTCTCCCCCTCCCTCCATCGTCGTCTCCCCCTCTTGCTTTTTCTGTATAATATACAGAGTTTGCTATTCTAAATTCTCAATACTTTCACTTGCACTACACACGCAAAAAAAGAATATAGAAGAGAGAGAGAGTTTGTGTGTACATGTAAAGAAAGTGAAAGTGAGATAGGAACAGACTTTGAATGACCGTCTGTAAATGTATTTTTTTCCAATGGTTCTTTCCTCCGCTTTCTCTCTCCTATGAAGATTCCTATAATATGGGTTCTCTCTATGTATGACTTTATATGGATTGTCTTGTATTTTTATAGACTTTCTCCTCTTGAGCACAGAGGAGAGAGAGAGAGTTGAGCTGATCAAAGAATGTTTCAAGTTTGGTGGGTACTTTTGGTGTGTGAGGAGTATATATATGTACATAAGGTATATATTTATGTTTGGGATACTTATAAAGAATTGGTAGGGCACCCAAGTCTAAAAAAGTATAACTCTTTTATAGACACATGTAGGGTATTGGGTGAGACTCAATGTGATTTTTTTTTATCTTGACACCACGTTTCATTTCGATTGCAAAGACGCCTCAAGTTTTTTCCCTCACACTTGAATCCAATACTTTGAGAGAGAACTTCTCGACTCTTCTTCCTTCGAGAACAAGTGACACATAGGGTACATGGTTCAAAAAAAAGTACAAAATACTTTCACTTTAATATAACGCCCTCCCATCCCCCCTCCTTGTTTTTCTTCTTGTGTCCATGTCCATTACTTTTTCCTTCCGCTTACACTTATCTCATTCTTTTGACTGTTTTCTTTTCCTCACCCTCTCAAAATTGAACCAAGTTGGAGAGAGAGAGAGAGTCATTCACTCTTCCAATTTATGTCTTTTAAATTAATTAATTAATTGCATACTGCACTCACTTTCTTTCCCAGATAGTTGTACACGCAAAAGGAAACTCAAATATGATTTCTCATGTCCTTCATGAAGGAAATTAGGGTGGGAGTCAATAAAATGTAGGAGTAGGCGTAATATGAAAAAAAACAGAAAATTTAATGTTGTAAAAATTAGTGCAAGAGAATTAATGAGCATCTTCTTTTCTTACTTTATGAGAATATCATTAAAGTCACGCAAACATTTTTAGACAGCCTCCATTTCTCTAGAATTTTGTTTTCTTTCTCTTAAATATGAAATTTTCTCCTCATGAATCATCCCCTTCCATGCATTTCACTAGATTGTGGCAATTATTAGTTTATCAGTATTTTTCCAGCTTTAACAAAAATTTGCAAATGTGGGTGAGAGACTCAAGAATTTGTCTACAAAAAATAGAGAATCCTCCCATTGTTTCAGACTCAAGACTAAATTATTATTATTATCTTTATTATTTTACCAACAAAAAAGTTAGTCTTACTTTACCAATATTGAATGACATGGGGAAGGGGAGAAGGACAAAAAATTTTTTTTTGTTGTATAAAAAGAAGCGGGGAGGGAGGAGGGGGGTTGTGTATGGAGGAAGTATTCAACTTGTCGATTGTTCCTATTGACAATGTTAGAGAGAGAGAGAGAGAGTTGGGGTAGAATGTGTGTAGAGACCAAGTCATCAATCATCGTGTCGTGATGCCATCGCATCGTCCAGATTCTTTGCTTCTCCATGCCCTTTTTTATATTCTTGTCCTATTTTTTTACCGTGTGTGTGTGTGTACCAGAGAGAAAACCCTTTGTGTGGGTCTACCTTGAGGCACCCGCTCTGTTATAAATGAAGATGTGGAATGGAAGTTGATGATGCACACACACAAACATCCTTTTCATTTTATATGTATGTATGTACACTACATATTTACCTGAATATTGACTCTGAGGAGAAGAAGAGCAAGTGAAAAAAAAGAGGAGAAAAAGTTAAAGAGGGAGAGAGTTCTTTTTTTTACTTTCTCTCTCTCTCTCTTTCATAGATCAAGACTAAGTAATTCCATAACTTAGATGGTGTCTTGTGATGATGTATACTTTGGAATTCTATCAAAGTGTAAGCCCAAGGACAAGTGGCGGGAGTATAATGATATAAAAATAGGCCATTCTTCCCTTCTGGAAATGTCACATCAATTCCCTTAATCGCTAATGTCCTACGTGCATATCTCTACATACTGTAGCCAAAAATAAGTACATGAACAAAAAAAGTGAAAGTCACAGTTTATTTTCTTCTTCAAATTTTTATTCTTTGACTTTTTTTCTTCTATTCCTTCATTTCAAATTTCTTGAGGCCATTTCCTATTTGCACAGATTTTTTGAAAGAGAGAGAGAGAGAAAGGCAATTTAGAAATGGAAACCAAGATGAGAAAATAGGGAGGGGGGTAAATCTTTTTTTCATTTTGTTTTAAGAAAACTTTGACAATCTACGAGTAGGAGTACTAGAGAAAAAGAAAGGTTGAGAGTCTTTTTAAATTTAATGGATCATTAGACTTAAATTTATAAAATCTTTACACATAGGCCAATCATGTCGATACAGTGGTTGAGTCACTTGAACTAAATTGAAACTTGTTCCTTTTTTCCTTTACTCTACAAAAAAATTTCTTTGTTCCTTCTACATGCCAGGAGTTAGCAAAGTAAAAAAGAACGAGTCGATTTAACCTGAAAAGTGTAACGGGTGACTCCAGGAAATTTGAACTGGAATTTTACCATATATTTTTCTTAAAGGTAGACTTTTATTTACAAGATGACGCCTATAACACAATAAAAACGTTGATGGACAAAATTGGTCAAGAAACTCTTAAAATAATTATAATTAAATAAAATAATATTTAACCTACTCCACTCCGCAAGGATGGGCCCGTTATGGGATGAAGTGGAAGAGAAAAATGTTTCTTTTTCAGGTAGATAAAGTAAGGAAATGGCGCAGCGGCATTTATACTCGTCTTCTTCTTGTTCATGGCCAGTGGTGATGGCAATAGAAAATTGTGTGCATGAGTTCATTGAGAGCGTGCATGGCACATTTAGATTTAAAGTTTTTTTTGTACACCAAAATAAAATAGAGACGACAGAGAGAGAGAGGGAAGATGTACCTTCTGGATTTAGTATCATGTCAAGTAACTGTAGACTATTTTTTATACAGATCCACATCAAAAATCATACAAAAAAATACCCATACATTTAAAATAGCAAATTTTATACATCCCCAGAGAATTTTTGAAAAACATTTTACCTTATTCTGAGCTGTCCCTCGTTTTGACAATTTTTTAAAATAAAACATTTTATTCCAATATCTTCAAGTCAGCTCTACTCTCCATTCTATCTGTACACATGGAACTTTCTCCCTGTGCTTAATATAATTTATTTGTATTTTCTCACATGTGTGTGCACTCTCTCTGTATAGTCCACGTCAACTTGATCTCATCTCTGATCTGTGACTCTGGATCCGCATCCACGAGTTTTGAAAAGACAGAGAGAGACGTGTACAAAATAAATTTGTGCTGAACTTTGACAAAATTTTGATTTCATCTCTCTATACATATAAAATTGTATGTAGTGTGAATGAAAATAAAAAGGAGAAGATGTAAGATATAGTATAGCTGTAAACTTTCTTTTTACGACGTAGTCATCTGGTGCCAATAACATATTTTGACAACCTGCTTTCTTCATATGGAATATATGAAGGCTTTACTCTTAATACTTAAAAAGAAGTTGAAATAACGTAATTGTTTCTTCATAAATCTTCCTTTTTATTATTTTTTTTGACTAAATTTACCTTCTAAGCTCTTTACAGATGTTCGTCTATTGCACCTTTTTTTACCTGGCTTAAAATATCATTATAAAAAATGAGGCTAGTTCAAAATAACACAAAAGGTGTACACTGTACAACTTTCTTTCCTTATTTTTTTTTTTGAGAAATACAAGTGAAATTTTGGCTTAAGACCAATCACATGTTCATATAAGTGTCTGTGAAAGTATAGGAAAAAAAGAGAAAGTAGAATGGCACACCTCATGCTTTATTTTATCTTTCTTTTTTTGTATTGGGTGTGGTTATTTTTGGATTAATTTATTTGGAGAAGGCGGATGGATTTGTTGAGATAAATAAAAAGTCTAAAAGAATTTTAATCTTAGAATATTACAAGGACTCACAATATAATTATAATGTACAATAGAGTTGAGTCAGTTAATTAAATAAAATAAATATCATTTCATTTCTATTCTCCTCCCTTCTCTTCCAATATCCCTCCGCCCCACTTGCCCCGTTAATTTTTCTTTTTGGAGAGAGATATTAAACAAGAATTTATGTGTGCGTTCGTGAGTGTCATGACAGAGAGAGAGAGAGAGAGATGGAGAAAGTTTTACTGTAGGCAACAGTCTAGTTCGTTCCATGGTGACCGTTTATATCAGGATTTTTGCCTGACTGGACTTGAATTAGACAAGGAATAGGCCATCATGTCCATCTTCATCTTCCCGTGAGATGTGAAGAGAGAGAGAAGACTCAGTCAACTGAGTGTTGACTCCCCACCTGATGGTCTCTAAAGGTCTAAATTTGGCCATGAAAAATGGAACGCGTAAAGAAAAAAAAGAGAAGAGAAAGCAAAAAAAAGATGGGTTTTTTTCCTATCTCTCTACATACACAACGGGGTAACACCATATGGCCATAGAGGTTAAGTTGACAAGAGAAAGGCAGGAAAGAGTTTTTCTTAATGAATACAAGTCACCCGTCATTTTTTTGTCCCAATTTAAGCTGACTTGACTCAGACGAGAGTTGGTCTCGTCTGTCTTTTTGGCAACATTTCAACTGAACAGTTGCATTTAGAAAAGAAGGGAAAAGAGAGAGAGAGTTTATTCTTGAAATCTCTTTTAAAAAGAAAATGTTTTCTATAAACTATTTTTTTTATTTTCTTTTACTAACCATAGAAAAAAAATTGGGAGAAAATAAAAGTTGGCTTGTTAGAAAGGTGAGGATTTGGTCTTTGGATTTAATTGAGAAGATTAAATCTTGATCAAGGTTTCTTGATTCATTAAAAAATCATTGTGTGTATAGTACTACAGGACTAATGTTTATAAAATGTCTCTATTTGTCTACATGTATAAATATATATAGCCCACACAAAAAATAGAGAAGGGGGGCAAGAGGCTGACTAATTTGAAATAATGTCTTGACTCTCTCTCCCTCTCTTTCTTATAGCCATAGAAATCTCATTTCAAGAGTCTTAAAGGTAACCTAATGGGCTTGTTAATGGTCGATAGGGTTGGGTTTTTTTTCTCTCTCTCTCTCTCTCTATATATATATATATATTCTATTGAATTGGTGTAATGCATATACATTATAGAAATTACTCGAGTCTCTTTTTTTATTTTCTTTACTTTCCCTTTCTCTCAATTTATAAGGGAGTTGTGGCTCCTACTCAATACATTAGTGAAGGTTGTGTATAATAATAATCTCTTGTGTGCTCCCGTATCATGTGCTCGAGTAAAATTGGTCCAATAGAAAATGACACTCAATACATGTACACACACATGGGGTGTATGAGGGATATATGATTGATTATTATATTATATATATATATATATATAGATATATAGAGTTGAACTAGTTAGTTACTCCAGCTCCATTTCATGTCATCATTCCTGATTAAAAAATGACAGTCTTGACTACAAGCCTCGTCCTTCCTTCTTTATCCAGTTTATTGTGTCATCATGGACATTTTATATGGTGGACAATTCCATACACTCTAACCACCTTGTACATAATAAAGAAGAAAAATTTATTTTGAAAAAAAACTAATAACAAAACAGATAGATAAACTTGTAGCTAAACCACATGACAAAAATGTACGTAAATATCATCCCCATTTCTTTTTCACCGAGAGAGAGAGAGAGACGTGCCATGTTGGTTTGGTGGGTGGGCTGGATTCTTCATCTTTTTCTTGACTTGCCTAGAGGTCTTGAATTTCATGTCATGTGGATGTTGATGTAGTAAAAGAGGAGAGAGAGAAAGTATTGATGATGAAGTAGAGGGAATGGTACGAAATGGGAATTTTCAATTTGGTTGAGTGATGGGATCTGTAGGAAGGGAAAAGGAAGAAAATTGTGTGGGGTCATATTTTTTGGAGGATATTCCCATACACTCGTACGTACCTACGTACATGTACACATCCTCAATGAACATGACACTTACACCAATGAGACATCTTCCTCTTCTTTCCATGTATTCATCGTTCAAATTCACTTTAATCCATCTCACCTGCCTTTCTGCCTTTCCCCCCTCCTTTTCCTTTTTGGGAAGAAAATGGAAAGGAGGAGGGGGGACAAAATATTTATTTTGTGCAACTATTTTCCACGATTTATTATTTGGTCTTACACTCCAATTATTTTTAATTCTACAACTACAAGAATCCCCATTTAAGCTTAACAATTTTACGACATTCCACCTTGTAAAAAAAATAAATGAATCAAATCCCTCGTTCAACTTGTCAGTTCCTCTTTTTTTTCTTATCTTTAATGGTTCAAAGTTTGAGCATCAATTTCTCTCCCAAAAAGAAAAAATTCCCTCATGCAAAAAAAAAAATAAAATAGAAAGACAAAAAAAATCCACCATAATAAATAAGTCTTTAAGGTTGATTTACTTTATTTTTTCTCTTTGTTGTTAAAATGAGGGACCTAAAGACACAGAGAGAGAGAGAGACAGAGAGAAGGAAAATAGTTTTATAGGGAAGGTGTTGGGAAAGAGACCTGAGGATGGATGGGTAGATTGGGAAAAGAAGAGTTAATCAGAAGTTGGTGAGGAGGAGGAGGGGGGGGGATATAGTGACAGAAAAAATCGGAGAAAAGACAAGAAATGATTTTTTGTCTCTTTCTCCTTTGCCTCCTTGAGGTGAGGTGAGCTTGGCACAGTGTTCTTGGTGTCAGGAGTTTATATTTGTCTGTGTGTGTGCATGGGGAAGGAAGACGGGAGTAAGGGGAGAGATTCGCTTAAAACTTTCACAGGAGAAAATGCAAGAAAAAGGAAGGAAGAAGAGGATAAAGAGAGAGAGGGGGGGGGGAAGGAGAGAAAAGAGAAAGTGAAAGAAAGGGAGGTGGAAATATATAGCAAGTATAGTCTCGTTAGTTGTCATTTTATTTATATCCCAGACTCTCTCATATACATGTTCCAGTGTGTAGGTATAGATGGAGATGGATGGAGATATAAGAGAAAGTTGGAGGATAGACTTGGATATGGGGGGGAGAGGTATATAGTAAGAAGGCCATAGGATTGGGAAGAAGGAACGGAGGGTGGTGGTGTATCGATCAGTTTCTCTTCCCTGACGCTCAGACTCCTGGAAAATGTCGCTGGAGGATGGAAGAGAAGCAGTGGTCTTCGCGCACATCACATATTTTTTTCGGCAGCCCGCTCAGAATTGCAGCCTCTCAGCCTGCCAGCTCCTTCACGTCTCTTTGGGTACCTACCACCACCACACACTCTCTCTCTCTCGTCCTTTTTACTTTTACTTGTCTATATTTTTCCACTCTCTCTCGCACTCACTCAGCCTCATATAGATATCCCGTGTATGTGGAAGAGAAAGCGAGAGAGAAAGTCTCGGGTCCAAGGAAAACCCAATCCAAGCCAACAATTCCAGGATTCAGGCCAAAAAACCCTAGAAAAGACACACACACACATCCCTCCTCTCACTCTGTGAAAAGTGAAACGAGAGTCAGAGATGCAAAGGAAGGACAGAGTTTGATATTTCAGCATGCCGGCCTACATCATCCCACATCTTTTTTTTTTATTACATTTAGTCCCTTATCACTTTCTACACTCCTCATCATCTCTTCTCTCCATTAAATGTTGAGACACAACTACTATTTCCACTTTCTCTTTTTCTAAGTGACATTTTTAAAGAGTGACCAAGAATTTTTACATCTTTTTTTTCTTCAAGAAAAACAATTAAATTATAATTAATTGTTTTTTCAACTCTAAACAAGAATATTTACAACTACACGTGGTCCACGTTTTTGTGTGTGAAAGAGTGGCAAAGTGAAAAAAAAGATATTGAGAATATTGAGAATGGATTAAAAATGTGGAGTGTTGTTTGAAATATTAATATATTTAGTGTTGAGAAATAGAACCAAGAAAAATTTTTTTTTTGAAAATAGTAATAAAAACAAAGAAAGAGAGAGAGAGAGAGGGAAAAAAATAAATTTAATATTTCTCATGTCGTTCACAACAACAACAAGGAGAAGAAGAAGGAGAAAAAACATGGTAGGCTATTCATTGTGAATAGAATACAAGTTGACTCAGCTCTGATCTCTCTAAGTGGAAAGAACTGGTTAAAGTGGTCTCAGGACTGGAGCAGCAACTTTTACACTCGTGCTTCTAACTTGTCTGTCTTCTCCTTTTTTTACATCTCTCCCCCACTCTCTGTTGTGTGTACAATACACACACACAATTCTGTACATGTTTTTCAACACAAAATTTCTGCAGCATGACTTTGGTGGATAGTACTAAAATGTGTGTAAAGTTGGCTAGTAGTTTTCTCTACAGAAAGTAGAGAGAGAGAGAGGAAGAAAGTAGGGGAGAAAAAGACTTTGTTGTGGAAAAGTCATCGACGACTGCCTCAACTCTTTCCTCTCTCGTTATTTTGGGCATGCAATTCCTGTGCCCGTACTCCCCTCCACCCTGTTTATAATATATTTTATGCGAGACTGTGTGTCTATAACCTTGCGTTTTGTTGGTGGAGAAGAGCAGTCTTTCAATTGGCTTGGCAGGAGGAGCAATAAGTATATTACATGTTAAACTCTCTCTCCTCAACTCTTCTCCTTCTTTTCTTGTACTTTTCACGAGGAAAGAGCTCCACTTCTTCAAAAACCACCCACATTCATATACACACATACCCCATCCATATCCCCACACACACACTTTACTCTACTTTCTCTCTCCTCCAACGCCGCTTTTCTCTCTACTTTCCCTGGGAGATCCGAACAAGAACAAACGCACGCTCCGCTTTCTCCGAGGGACGACAGGAAGATCCAGGAAACTCTCTGGAGCTCACCCGTCAACATTACCCAAGTCAATTGTCCTTTGTTTCTCTGACTTCCGTGTCAATCTTTTAGGATTTTTTTTCTCGAATATTTTATATTATTCATTCCCCCTTCCCCCCACTTTCCCCCTCTCCTTTTTGAACTTAAAAAAGGGGCATTGACAAAATTGGAATTTTTTAGTGAGACAAAATTGTGCATCTTGTGACAAAAAAAAAGTGTGGCAAAAAAATTACAATCATGTGAAAAATTTACTAAAGTTTTTTTCATAGAGTTTATCTTGAAAAGAGAGTGATTTAAAGATAAAAAATTATATATCTTTTTTTTTGCAAACTTCTCCTTACTTGTTGATGAAAAGAGAAAGAGAAGCAAAAAAGATTGCCAAAAATTTACAATTTTTATATGAAATAATGTGCAAAGAGCTGGACTCTTTTTAAAATATTTCTCCCATTTCTTAATATTCAACAGTGAATTTTTTTTACAATTAAAAATAATTCTTCTAGAGTTCTTCCTAAAGAATAATTATGAAATTTATTGTTGACACAAAAAAATTGTTTTTGTTAAACTTGTTAAAAATAATTTGTAGTAAAGTTACAAATTCTATCACAAAAAAAATTAAAAGGAAAATTCGATAAGTGTCAAAAAAAATATCTTTTTTTTGTGATAATCTTTAACAGGAAACTCTTTTTAACAGAAAAAAAATTCCTTGAGACGTCTCTCACGTTCTAATCACAAAAAAGTGAAGAGACTGCCCTGCGTTTACGAGCACAACTTTGCAATTTGTGGAGTTGAAAGTGAAAGGGGAAAAAAAGAGTTTGCGAGTTTTTTTTTTGGAGGGGAAAAAAGGTTCCATAGTGGAAATTAACAGTGAAATGGTGTCAGTGATACTGTCTCAAAGTCTCCAGTGAGAGACCCTCCGTCTCTTGCCCAGAGAAAGAAGAGAAGAGAAAAAAAAGAAAGTAGAGGAAAGAGAGAAAATCTTTGTGTCCTCATTTTAGTTTTCTCCAGTCATTTTAAAAAGAAAGATTTTCTCCCTCTTGTTCTCCACTCCCCCACTGTTTTTTTGTACACTGTTTTTATCCCTCCACTTCCTCCAAAAAAAAATGTAGAGAAAGAGAAAGGAAAAGAAAGTAAGCAATTCGAATAGCAATCAAGGCTCAACTCAATGGACAATTCTTTCGCTTTCTCTTACACCTTGGAGACACACAGAAAAAAAACACATTGATTGTGTGTGCACTTTAGTGAGTTGAAAATTGAAATAAGAATCACAAAAAGAGGGAGAGAGAGACTGTCGATGGTTTTTTTTTATGTGTGGATTACGTACATATGTACAAGAATGAACTGAATGAGGGGTCTCAGTGTGTGAAGTTGGAGTGGAGAGAAAGTGTGTAGAGATGAGAAGGAATCGAAATCAAATTCAAATTTTCCTGGCATTTTGATTGTCAAGGAAGGAAAAAAAGGGGGGACAGAAGAAGGAGGATAGAGGTGCATTTTATATTTATGTGGGTGTTGGAATCCAGGGAGAGAAAAGATAGAAAGAGAGAGAGAGAGAGAGAGAGTAGGTGTTAGATTTTACACAGGAGGATATCGAGGCGAGTTACAAGGAGAAAAGCTCGTTCAAGGTAACAGCAACAGCATATAGAAAGAAGAAAAGGGGGAAAAAAAGAACAAGAAAAACGGGCAATAGCAGAAGAAGAAGACGACGACGAAGAAGAAGCGGCGAACGAAACGAAGGTTTTGGGTGTTCTATCGATTGTGGTGAAAGCAAAACCGAGAGGAGCAACGAGAGGAAAACCGGGAGAGAAAGAAACTGGAGAAAAGAACGGGGTTTTTAGCCCACATGTGTCAGAGCACCAAATAAAATTGAGCCTTCAACAACCACCCTGAAGAATATAAGCATAGGCTCCTCTTTATACTTCAACTTTCTCTTCTCCTCCTCTCTCACTCTCACCGATATAGAGGAGACTGTGGGGATACAAGTATTACATTCCAAGTGAATCTCCTCCACGTTTTTTTTAAAAAAACTCTTTCCACTGGCAACCTTAGTCCATATTATCCATTTGAATTCATGTTAAAGCAAGAGGGACGACAAGGACATATTCTCACACTGTCTCTCTCTCTTTCTTTCTCTACAGGGAAAATAACCAAACGACATGACAGCCCCATCCTCTTGATGTAGTTAAAATCACCATGAAAATTCAACTGGGATTTTCAATTTCTTTAACAAAAAATAAAATTGATACATGTACAAAAAAATATATAGTCTTCAACAATAACAAGATGAGAGTGGATGCAAGTGAAAGTGCAAAGAAAAAGAAAATGCAGTCTCCCTTTCTTTAAAAAAAAAGAAGAAGGAAGAATTGTCAGCAGAATTTACAACACAAATTTTTTCTCTTTGTTGGCAACACACACACACATGTGTGTGTGTATACATATTTTTCATGTATACAATTGTCCATTTAAAGTGTCCACTCTAATATTTTTTATTGTAGGAATAAATAAATGAAAAGAATTGAGAGAGAGAGAGACCAAAATCTTTTTCTTACATGGAAATCTCCATTTTTCCTTTTATTGTAACCAAGTTTATCTTCATACATGAAGATAAATGGCAGTATTAAATTATTTGCCTTGTTGATTGTCTACACAAAAAAAAATATTGAAAAAGTTTATTCCATTTCTTTTTTCTACTAAACATTTTAACACTCTCATCACTTAAGAGAATTGAAAATGTCAATGAAGAATTGAATAATTAATTCATGAGGAAAAAAATACAAAGAAAAATAAATTGTGTCAGGGATGAATTTTAAAATGTGATTCATGATTCAAAAAAAAAAATTTATACATTTCAATTCCTCTACAACTTTTTTTTGAATAATGTACACAGAGATACAGAGACAATACAAGAAAAAGTGGACATAAATTATGTACACAATTTTTGTGACAGTCAGTTCTCAGAAGTGTACAAAAAATAAATGACAAAATTTAAATATGAGAGTGATTTGATAAAAAATAAAAAAATTTGGAAAATGACTAAAAAAATAATTAAGTGTGATTGTATACACAATATGTGTATATAAATGTAATACATTAATTAAAATATTAATTATTAAAAGAATTGTTAGGAAAAATAGTCTTTGGTCAAATTAAAATCAACTTGGGCGGGCTTAAGTAAAAATTCAACGTTTCAACAAAGAGAAAACCAACAAGAGAACATTTTCTCTCTCGTAATCTGTTTTACACTGTAAAAAAAAGATACAAAAATTACAAATAAAAATACATTTTATAGTACTAAATAAAATAATTTGTACGTCCACACAAAAAAATGATCATGAAACTGATGAAACCAAGAACGACAGTGAAAGTGAGGCATGGGCATCATCTCAGTTGAGTTTAAAACAATGGCTCTCAATTATTACAGTGAAGATTATTGTGATTCTTGTCCTCCTTCATTTGGTTGTGATTTGACCAGTGTTGACATCAATTTGTCTTTGTGTTTGCACCAACTTGGTGACGGTGACAGTGCCAGTGTTCAAACCAAGGGGAGGTTAGAGGAGGGGTCATTGTGAGAGAATAAATAGATATATATATATATATAATTAAATATATATCAAGTCTCTCTCTCTGTACACTACACACCGTCCTCCAATTCCCAAGGCAAACAAAATAACGCAGACACACCATTTGTGTTCTGCTCATCTCTCGCGGACTTCATCCTGGACCCGTGTTATGTATTCCAGCTGCTTGACTTGACCCTTTTGGAGCCCACCGCTATGGTCGATTTGGGAGGATATGTTATCATTATTGTGGAAACCACAGAGAAAAAAATCAAACTCTATGGTATGTCATCATTTAATTTTTTCCTCGTTTTTGTCTTTGTCTCGTCTTCATTTTTTATTCCAAGTCAAAATTGCATTTTGTGTCAATACAATTATTGGAGTCATGCACGAGACTCTCATCATCTTGTTTTTCTCCCTTTGGGATGTTCCATGTATTCCATTTGTCTGTATTTTTTTATGTTACTAAATGTTATGTACAGTAAAGTCAATTTACTTCAGTCTTTAAGCTGCACATAGAAATGATGATAATTTCATGAGACATGTAGGGATGCTCTAGCTCTATGTAAACAAGAGACCATTTCCAGGTCTCTCTAAATTACATTTTCTTAGAAGCTACAGTCACTAAATAAAATTACAGGTGAGATCATTTTCATACGACCTTGTTTGGCTTGAATTGATGATACTTATTTTTTGATTTTTTTCTTCATCATTGCCTAACTAGGAATAAACGGAAAATTAAATTTGAGTGGCGTTTTTTTTAAATAATAAAAAATATTGAGCTTTCTCTTCTTTTGACAAAATTTTCTCAAAACTAAAACAGAATTTTTATTAAATAATATTTACTTGTAAAAATATTCATATAAATTTAAGTTTTTTAATTGGAAAATATTTAAATATATTAACTACAGAAAATAAGTGTGTCATGAAACGAGAAAAAAATTCTAATGTAATATTTACCCACTTTTTTCAAGTAACGATCTTAGTGATAAGAAGGACAAAGAGAAAACACAGAAAAAAAATTGATTTAAAGAGTAGTCTACGAGTACCAATAGCCCAGAGTTTGGTTACAAAGTCGGCAATTAGCTGAATAAAAATAGAGAGCAGAGAAAAAAAAATAGAGTTGAAAGGGGGATGGAGTAGCAGAAAAAATGGAGGCCACTTTCTTTGTCTTTTTACAATGACCACAAAAAAAACCAAACCTTGTTTTTTTTCTGCTACACTGTATGTTTCGTCTTCTTGTTTTTCACTCGACTGATATCCGACTATAAAAGAAAAGAAATAATTTAAACTCGTTTGAGTTTCAAAGTGTTGGTTTCGGTATAAAATATTCTTTTTGAACATGTACAAATATATCCCTCAATTTTTTTTAACTTTCTTTATTTCACACAGAGGAGAATATTTTAAACACAAGTGGAATGTGAATTACATTCCATGTACAGAGAGAGAGAGAGAGAGAGAGAGAGAAGGAATGTGCTACATGTACAGTTGCAGTTTCATGTGTCCCAAAGGCCTATTTGGAGGATTTAGGTGACTCTACCTATACCGTCAAGAGAGACACTTTGGAAAGTTGAGCAAGAGAGAGGGGAAAAAAAGCTAATGATGTGATATCACGCCATGTAAGAGTGGCGGACGGAAGTCACCGCTTCACTTTCCTTTCTCTTGGTGGTAAAACTGACACATCCCATCTCTTTCTTCTTTCTCTTAAAATAGAGAGAGAGAGAGAGAGAGAGAGAGTTGTACAACTTTCACTTATTTCCTATCGTCTCTTCCCTCACTTGGCACAACTGACAATTGCCTACACAAGGAGGATGAGGGAAGGTACTTAGTCGTTGGAAGTTTTTCCCCATAAGAGTGTATGCATGTATCTCCTCATTATTACCATTGTCAAGTGGAAGCTTGAGGGCAATGCCATGGCAAAATTTTAAAGGGGATGGGTGTAATAACCCCTCAGTCAAATAATGGAATTGCCTCGTACGAGATTTTGAAAATGGTGGACTAAAACCTTTAAAGGATTTTGGTGGATTGTTTAGTAAGATTAACCAAGATCATTCTTTACGCAAGATTATGAGTAAATGAGCCACATAAATGTGTCCTATTCCATTGCCATGAGAGACCCTTGATTAACTTAAGTATTCATGAGCAACCCATCAAACTCAAATAAACCGACTTTTCCAAACCCATTAGCAAGAGAGAGAGAGAGAGCGATATGAAGGGATGGGGGCGGAGAGACTACAAATCTTGGCCATTTTTCTCTTCCTCTTCTTTCATCCCAACTTTTTATTCTTGAGAGATTTTATTTTCACTTCAATTATTTATAATCCATCCTTTCCATTTTATGAGTTGAGACATTTTCAACAAATAATAATATTTTATTCTACCATTTTGTATTACTTTTAAATAATCCTTCAACTAAAAGTTATTTGTCCCTATTTTATTTATTGATGAATAATCTTCAAGAGAGAGAGAGAGATGGTGGCATGTTAGATGACAAAGTGTGGGATATAAAAATGGAAATGAAAAAAAAATAATGGGAGAAATCTATGGTACTATTTTTTTTACTTCTTCTTCATTTCCATTTTGACTGCAAAGAGTTTTCTCAAAATGAGATCATATAATATGAACCAAGATTTTCTCTCTCTCTCTCTCTCTTTTTGTAAAGAAGGGAAAAGGCCACAAAAAAAAGTTTTCACCGATTTTACTTTAATCTGTAATTTTATTTCTGGAAAATTGACCCATAAAAATCTCTCTCTCTTGATGCACCACCTTTCTCTCAGAGAGAGAGAGAGTCTCTCTCTCTCTGAAAAAAGGGGGAGAATAAAATGTATCTTCATATATGAAGAGAGTATAGTAAAGTTTCATCTAGTCTCTGAATTAGACGAGTAATATGACGGCACTCTGCAAGCCTTTTCCAATATGCTCTACCACTTCTAGACTTGCTTGGGGCTTTTATAAACCAAAAAAAACTATAGTCAACTCATCCCATTCTAAAGAAAGTACAGGGAGAGAGAGAAACACTACAGAAGAGAAAGTAGTGAGAGAAAACTTTGTACATTATGAATAAACGATATAACATGAAGAATGGAGGTAAAATAGATTGAAGTAATAGAGTCGAAAAAAAATACATTTCCATTTTAAAATCATACTCACCTCCTACTGAGAAAATGGGAAAAAATTTATCATCTTTGATCTAACTCTCAGTCATTCAATAAAATCATTAAGAGATGGGAATAGACAACCCATCCAATTTGATTGATGGGGTACATGATGATATTATCTATTTTTTTTTTGACTTGAGTCCATTATTATTAAATTACTATCTACTTTCTCTCCTTTCTCCGCGGGTACCTACCTCACCCATTTTTCTTTGAGAAATAGAAAAGAGGAGGACAGAAAATATGTAAAATGTAGACCTTCGTCTACTCTTTATTTGTGTGTGGATTGGAAATTTTAAAAAGTTTTTATTTATTCTAAAAACAAATGTATAAATTTTTAAACTTGAACAATCACAATTTTATTCCACCTCTTCCTTTTTTTCTATCTCATGAGAGAAAGTGATTGAGAGAAAGTGCCAAAACGAGTTCTTTTTGTTTTTTTGTTCCTACATTTGTCTTAGCCAAAAAAATAGAAAAGAGAAAGTTGTTCTTAGAAGAGACATTGTACTCTCTAATAAATATTAGGTATACCTTGCCTTGTGTAGAAAGAAAATGGAGGAGGAGGGAAAACTATACAAAATAATGTTGCAGCATGTTCTTTTGATAACAAGTCTGTTTAAATTTCTTGTCCAAATTTTTTTTACTACCTCCGCCAAATTTTACTATGTACACACTACATTTTACCTCACAGCCGGAATAGAGAGAGAGAGAAAGTGTGAGAAGGAAGAAAAAGCTTAACGGTGTAGTTGGGAGTCTCCTAAATAATACAAAATTATGGGCATGGACAGAGAAGAAAATATAACAATAAACTATCACCTTGTCAAGTTATTGGTTTCACCTCTTTCACCGCTAAAATCCTCATCCAAAAACCCATAAAGACGTGTGTTACCTTTTTGGAGACTGGGGGATAGTACAGAGGAGAGAAGACTGTACAGTACATGTATGATGCTATATATGGACCGTCAATATTTCCTGAAATGGGCACACAACATGATTGCAATTTTATGATAGGACTCGTATAGCATCATCATCTCCTCTCATATGAATCCCATATTCTATAGAAAGATGAAGAGAGAGAGAGAGAGGGAGAGCATGTTTATAATAATCTGTGTAGTATATGTAGCCTCCACTAAAATTCTTGTCTTGTATATTTACACTCGAGTTTCTCCCAAAGAGAAGAGAGAGAGAGAGTGAAAAGTAGATAGAAGAGAGAAAGCGGATGGGAATCTGTGCAAGTCCTAATTTTCCTACTCTTTCAGCTCTTGCTTTCTATCCAAAGTGAAGATTAGAGGCGAGGCGAGGGATATGGCTGCAATATTTCATACTCTGTGGGATATTATTGGTGGCCTCGCGGTCTTTACGATTATATACACTCACAGTCTCTCTCTCTCCATCCAGTTTCCTCATATTCGAGAAAGAGAAAGAGAGAGATTGAGCAATGTAAATAATACAGTACTCTCATATGTGCTAATGCTATTCTCAATCTTCTTTTCCTACAGTCTACCCTCCACCAAGTGGATTCCTCTCTTGAGTACATACAAGAGAGGAAATTGTGAAAAAAAAAGAATTTCTTTCTTTTTTCTTTTTTTTCTGAGAAATAAAGACAAGAAAATGGTCAGTCACCTCTGAACTTTTAAGATTTTTGAAAAGTCTTATTATTTTTTTTTAGTCTTCGTCTTCCTTTTGACAGTTGACTTTGTTCTAGTAGACAATTATTTATTTAAATGTAAGGAATTGAAACTAAGTGAAATAATCATGAAATTATAATTTTTTGAACATTTACTCTACAAACGTTAGTTCATCAAGTTTGTACGGTTAGTGGTACAATTTTAAGTTGGAATGTTGTTCTTTACTTGTCATGAATTAAAAATGGAGGAAGACTAGAAAGAGAGGGGGGGTTTATGTGTGGAGCTCATATTCACTTTCTTTTTCAAGAATTAATGGTCACTTTGTAAGTCTCTCATGAATTCAAACTGTACTTGTACACACATAAACACATGTTATATAACCCATTTTGTGAAATATGTATAAAAGGTCATTTAGTACACAAATGTAGGTGTCATTTTCTCTCTCTATTTTCATTCACTTTCTCTCTCTCTCTCTCTTCTACAGTTGTCTAGAAGGTTGAAAGTTACAAATGTGTTGAATATTTCATTGAGAAATGTTTTTTTGGGGGGAGGCTCAAAACTGTTTTCAAATGGTGTCTCTCTTTCTACTCTAAAACAATATGATTTTGTCTTCTCCATCCATTCTATCCCCTCACATTAAGTGAGTCACGCTAAATAAATTATTTTATGCATCTCCTTTCTCTCTCTCTCTCTCCTTTTACTCTCCATCTTTCTCTCCTTTCCTATCTCTGTTGATTTTCATAGAAAAACGAGACTTGGATTGTCTAAATAAATACATTTAAATTCTCTGCCATGTACTATTGTCAAGTACTAAATATTTATAAACTCTTGTGGTTTCGTCATTTTAATTAAATTAAAAATAATTAAACTACCATACTATTATATTAATTGAGAACAACACATAAAGAATTTTTAATTTTCACTGGTTTTTTAAATTAAATGTCATGTATTTTACAACAAGAATAAATTGTCAAAACCATGACACACACACAAAAACGCACTCAACTCGCATCTCCAATTTGGGAGTCATGTCAGTGAGTCAATTTACCATTGACACGTTGGTGTTGGCTGGGGTGGCTGTTGAGAAAAAATTGGGGAGACTGGATGGGAGACGTCGTGGACTGTCGACAAGCTGAAATGAAATAAAGATAGTGATAGGAGGGCAAGAGCACTGGTGGATAGAATGAGTTTTTGTGTCACCAACGAGAAAGGATCATTTGTAGGTATTTAGACGCATATCTCAGAAACACATGTACATCCTATAAATTCCTCTTGCCACGGCAAAAAAACAGAGAAGAGAGAAAAGGGTTGAACTGATGTTTATGTATGGTGGAGTGATAAGTGATCTTGTGTCAACTTGTGAGGGCAAGAGCAATAAGAATCAACAAGATAAAAAATATCACACAGTTATGAGTTATTCCCCTGATACTCTTCTCTCTATATAAATACGTAAAGCCATTCCATTCCACTTGTACTAATATCCGTAAGCCCAAATGTTTAACGTCAAAAAGCTTAGCAAAAAAATTTGTTACTTTCTCTCTCTCTCTCTCTATTTAAAATATGTACAGAATCACGACTATATAAAATGTAGTAGATGCTGATGACTCACAACAAGAGAAAAAAATGGAAGCTGGAAAAGTCTGAGTATATTCTTCCAATTGGTTTCATTAGTTATTAGTACAAAATTTTATGAGAGTACAAATTCCAAAGTCATTTTCTTTTTTGACTCTACCTTGTTCCTTTTGCTATTCCAGTCTAATATAGATTATTATGGTTAGAGGCCACATCGTAGAGAAAAAGAATTTGAGAGAGGAAGCGGGAGAAAATAGTTTAAATAGAGAGAGAGAGAGAAAGTTGTCGTCATGATGATGTACTTACATGGTGGTGAAAGGAAGGAGAAAATAATAAAAAGAATTGTGAAGCTCGAGAGAAATGTGGGTTGTGAGAGGATGGAGAAAGAGGGGGAAGCAGTTTAATGATGATGGGTATTATTAGCTCTTGTATGGTTAGAGTTATAGAATCCATGCCCCGACGACTTTCAATGAATGAGACTTTATTGTCTTGCCAGTTTGAACTTTCATCTCTCTCTCCATTTTCCTCCTTAGTCTCTCTCTCTCTTTCTCTCTGTGACACTTTCAGCCTTTCAACATGGATCTAACCAGATTAGAATTCCCCTATGTAATTCCCAATGTCATATACTTTTCTATTCCTTTGGGGTAATTTCTTTCCCTTAAATAAGCTCACTATAACTTTTTTTCCTCTCCTCTCTCCATATATTTACTACCAATCAGAGTAAGTAAGAGATGGCCCTTGTAAAAAGACAAATCAAAAGTAGTTTATTTTATTCTTTATCTTTTTCATTACTTAAAAAAAATTAGTTATTCTATTTTTTTCTATTTCTTCTCATGTACAAACTAACAAGACATTAATAATTTGTTTAAATTAATTTTTACCTTTTCAAATAAAATAAAGGGAAGATTAAATTTGAAAAAAATGGAGATGTGGGACATGAAAATGATAAAGAATAAAATTTCAATTAATCATAAAATATTTTACATTACAATTCATAACCCTTTCCCTCTTCCCTTTTCACCCAAGAGAACAAGACCAAAAAAAAAGTCTGGAGGGAGATGGAGACAAGGGAAATGGGAGAAAGTGGTGAGGGTTGATGGGTCTCGAATTTGTGATTTGGATACTGATCATGGCATAAGAAAGAGAGAGAGAGAAAGTAAGAGGGAAAGCGTTTTGGGTTGGTGTGCAGTACAGAAAAAGGGATGAAAGGAGTACAAGAAGGAGAAAGGAAGGACGATTCAGACTCTTGTGATAGGTTTGACTCGAACCAGAGACCAAGACAATTGAATGAATGGCTCGTTTCATAAGGGAGTCACTCTCTCACTTTCACCGTCTTCTCTCTTACCAAAGACGGTGATTGTAGCGATAGGTTCAATAATTTTGTCAAAAAAATGGGCTATCGCCCTCTTCCCAACTTCCTCTCTCCTCCTCCAAAGAACCCCCAGAGAAGTTGACTGCACAGAAAGAGAAAGTCAGAGACGGAAAGTCTACGAGTAGAGTCGTCGTTTTCTCCCCCCTCCATTCTCTCTCTTTTTTTGGAAATGGTGGACGACCGTCAAGCTCTTATCGCCCGCCACACATTCACAAACTTTAGTTTGTTAGAGACTACAGACAAAGAAGTCGAGAGTTGAACTCTTTTTCTCGATTTATTCTCTCTCGTGTCTGCATCTCTCTTCACGAGTCACATCCACAGGCTGTTCCTAGAAAATATTTCCCGTCTCCCATGTACCTCCGCTCTACTTTCTCCTTCTATTACATACGATATGAATAATTGACTGAATGCGGCGGTCGTGCAGTCCTAAAGAAAAGGAGGGGAGGAAGAATTACTCGTGGGCTTCCAAAAAGAAAGTGGGGGGGTAGGGGGGTTCTACTAGAGAAAGACATCTTGTTGAGTCAACCTTTTTTCCCCTTTAGCCATCTTTACGAGTATGACAGCCAGACACTTTCTCTTCTTTTTAACTCCAATGAAGTCCAATGTTAGTCTCCTCTCCTTTTTTGAATGGCCTTGTCCCTTGGAGCTTTGCAAAAAAAAATTTATGTGTGAAAAGAAATTTATTTTTTTGTAATTGCAATGCGTGTGTAAAATTCTAATTCTTGGTAAGGAGAGATTTTGTAGAGAAAGTAGAGCTAGATGGAGAAAGAAAAGGAATTTATAATTTCAGTAAAAAAAACTAACGATTTCGTTGGAAAGATGTTGACGAGTGGAGGACGGTAGTCATGGCTGTCACTAGTTATGTTCATGCATGTTGTGAGATAAAATTGTAGGGAATAAAAGAGACAGAGAGTAATTTTAAAGAAAAATGGAGTACACATGATCCCATGATTGTCTGGAAGGGAGAGAGAGAGAGAGCGAGGGAAAAAAAAAGAGGAGTGACACAAAAACCAAAGACTTTTTACATAAGAGAAAAAAAGAAAGAGAGAGAGAAAGGAGGTCATTGGAGCGAAAATGTTGTCTTGTGGCATCTGTCAAATATGGAGAAGAAAAAGAAGCTTTCCACTGTACTGTCATTTCATTTTCATTACACTGTGTGCATATTGTAGACTCAACTTTTTTTTGTAGACTGTGGCTGTAACCATGTAGACTTTGAGTCGAACAACCACTACCACAGACACACACAAGTTTTAACAATTTCTTTTCTCCTCCTTTCTCCATTAGTTTTAGCTGCTGGAGGGTTTCTAAACAATTCAAATTTCTTTTCTTTTTTTTGTACAAAAGAAGAGAAAAAAAACGTTTGTTAGTACAGAGTGTACAATTATTCTCAAATAAGTGAAATCACCTTTAAATGTGAACCACATTTTTCATCACTTTTCTTTTTCTTTTCTCTCTTTGTCACTTTTAACTATTTTCTTTTCTTTTGTTGTTTCAAAAAGAAAAAGGATTTGCTCACACATTTATTTTAGTGGAGGTGGGACAAGTAAAATAAAATAAAATGTTGTTTTAAATTTAAATTGGGATATTTACTTAAATAAATATTATTTTTAAATCTAAAATCTTAATCCTTGGATGGGATTGAGTATGTCTGTATTTACTTGCGTATAAAATAAAATAAAATAAATGTAGAAATGTTGATTTGGATTGCGAATAAAATAAGATTAAATGTGGAAGAGAAAGAGAAGAAAGTAGAGAAAGTTGTATATTATTACATAAAGTAGAGCATGTCTCATGATGAGCATTTGGTGATTTCCTGGGGAATTTCCTTCTCTGTAGGATTCTCTACTACAAGTAGAATAAAAGCATGTACTTAGTGGTATATTTAAGGGCTCGTAGTTTTCTCTTTCTCTTTTGCCCAAGTTTTTTTAGGAGAAAAAAAGGTACAAAAGGATATTGAGAACATGGTCAAGAACAAGAACGTTTTTCTTTTAGAGTCGGCGTACAGTTGAGTTGAGACTGTTCACAGTCAAATTGAACAACACGCTAAGAGCATGAAAGTTTTTCTTCTTTCTCTCGCTTTCTCTCTCTCTCTCTTTGGGTTCTTGTAGTAGAACATATGCACCTCCTTTCACTGTCTCTCTCCCCTGAGCATGTACATATTGCTTGTGTTCTCGAGGACAGAAAGAGAAAGTTGCATGAGGGAGGGAGAGAGAAAGAAAGAAAGTAAAAATAAAAGAGTTGGCAAAAGAAAAAAGAAGATCAATGACTCATTTCCATAGACAGCTGGAACAAATGTGAACAACTAGAAACAGTAAGAGTCTCAAATCTCATCACCATATTAACACTGTCGATTTATATTTCTTTCTTTCTTTCTCCCCGTACAAACACATGGAGAGTCATGTCACTCACTTTCTTTTTCTCTCCACATATCTGTACACTTACCATTACTCACCTTTTTTTCGGTTATAAACATAACAAGAATTTTAGGTTGAAATAAAAACTATATCCATTAAAAATATATTGACATGACCAAAGAAGCCATTGAATTGTTCTAATTGTACATGATGACGCACAATATATATTTATATTGTATACTCATATATATTTATATATGGAAGGCTACACAAAAAACTCGGGAACATGACAGAGAGAGAGAGAGAGAGCGAGACTAGAACTAAGCAATCATGTGTACTTGGAAGTTGTAGTGGTTACTCTCTCTCTCTCTCTCTCTCTCTCTCTCTGCCATTATGTCAAGATTGAATGGTTAGGGACTCCATTTCAAATCAGAGTCAAGTGTCGAGAGAATTCCCTTTGGTTTCATTCCTTCCATCTTCCCTTTATATGCTCTTTCACTCATTCACCCGCCTCCCTTCTCTACAACCACCGCCACTTTCTCTCCCTTTCACTTTACGTCTCCCCTCAGTCAGTCTCTTATCATGGGCTATCATTAGTAGCTTGTCCATGTACCTTCCATTTGAATATAACTCCCGTCTCCCCTCCCTTATTTTCCTATGGAGTTTTCTCAATGAGGAAATGTTTTGGACCAAATGGAAAATACTGGAGAGGAGTCTCTACTTTGGTTTTTACCTACAGCACAACTTGAAGGGAAAGCAAGAGAGAGAGAGAGTTTTAGTCAACTCATTTAAATTTTATTCAACTTTCTCCTTTCCCTCCAATTCTCTCATATAAAACCACTCCCCCTTGAAATGGTTTACTGTAGAAAGAGAGAGAGAGAGAGAGAGTTTATGATTATGGTAGAGCTCATGTAAATTAATTAGAGCATAATAAACTACCTTTTCCATTTCTTTCTCTCTCTTCTTTTCAAATGAAGAGAGAAATGATGCGGGAATAAAATATCGAGGAAAAATTTGACAAGAATTTCAAATAAAAATAATTATTTTTTATTTTGTAAATATATTCAAGTTTTTTTTAAAAAAAAATGTAATGTAAAATATAAATAAACAGAGAAATTATAGAGAGACGCACAAGTGAAAGCTGTCATTGGTATTTACCACAAAAAAAAAGATGTTTGTGTAGAGAGTAGAAGGAGGTAGAGAAAAAATGGGAGGGGAGAGAAAGTTGGTGGTTTTTTTTAGACTGATGAAAAGACAAGAAGACAACCACATGAGGCATATGCAATTTTGTAATTTTAATTGAAAAGTCTCTACCCCTCCCCCTCCTCATCCCTACAACTACAACACCCTACTCCTCCTTTTGTATGAGCCCCTCTTGTGTATTTTGTTCTTATAAATGACATTCCTTATATGAGTTGATGGAGGGAAAGTCATATGCATCAAGAAATTTCCATATAACTCCGCCCTGGACTCTCTATCTCTCAATTTTCTCTGACTCTCTTTCACTCTCCCTCATGCTCCTGCTCCAACTAGAGAGAGAGAGAGAGAGAGATGAGATGCTGTATAATCTGTGTAATTCACGAATTCTAATTTTTGAATCCATGCGTCGTCGCTCTTACATATTCTATCACTGTATCCTTTACGAACGATATCTGCTCCTTTTTCTCTCCTCAGCTCAGCTGGCACATGCCATACAAGTGTAGGATATTGTATATATGTATAGATAAAAAAAAAGATATATACCTACCCTAACTTTTAGTCCAATAAATAGAAAGTTGTTTCTAAAGAACGAACGCGACTTTCTCTCTAATCTTTCTCTCTCTCCGCTTCCCTTGCCCTATAATTCAGCACACACACTGAACAAAATTCTGCATGAACGACCAACTCCCAGCAATTTTCTCTCCTCTTGTTTAGACAGTCTCTTTTGTTCAGAGTTACAGTTCAAATGTTAAACAAGACATTCGCCATGCTACATATATCCATAGTCAACACACACATTCCATCTTTTTTCCCCTACTACCCACACACATCCCCGTTCCCCCCATCTTCATTGTCAATTTTTGTCACCCGTCTTCTATCTCCCATGTACGTACTGTACATGGACAAAAAAAAGTATTTCTGTCTTTTCACTGTCCGTCAATTACGAGAGAGAAAGTAGCAATAAAAAAAGAGAAGGTAAAAAAAATTCTCCTTGTTTACTAAAGCCAAAGTAATTGTGGAGACAAGAAATCTAAGATGGAGAGTTGGAGACCCAAGGAGAAAAAAAAGTGGAAGGAAAATCAAAATCAGGAAATCAGCCATCTTGATGAGGACTCCCTCATGTAAGACGGTACATAGAAAATAAAGAGGAAAAAGAAACAAAAGATTTTCTACCTTCCTTCACGTTCATCTTTAGTCTCCTGTCTTTCCTGAAATAACAATGTGTATGTAGTGTCTCGTGTATTTCACTTTAACAAGTGAAAGTAAAAAGTCTTTATATGTACTTTCTCCTCGTACTTGTATGTATGTTCTATAAACATGTTTTGTACATGTATAAAATGTACAGAATGGATTTGGCTTACAATCTACTGTCTCTCTCCATTTTGTGGATACTTGTGTACATGATTTTTTTGGGGGGTCCTGCCGGTGACATAAAAAGCTCACAAGGGCTATCATTGAAACGTGACTGCTGGCAAGACACAACTTTCATCAATTCAAACTCCAAGACGAACTGCCCAGTTGCCTCCAGACTCTTTCAGGCAAGGGCATGGGGGGCTTTAGAGAGAAAAAAAAAAGAACAAGAAAGTGCGTGGGGGACAAGGAAAAAAATGAAAAACTTTTTTTACTGACAAGTCTTTCTCTTCTCCTCCTTCATCCTTGCCATCACTGTCTCCCAAAAAATGAACTTCACACTCACTTACACTATCTGTCTCACTGTCTGGGGTGAGAGATGGAAGATGAATTCAAACTTATAATTTTTATATAATATCATTTTTTCTATATCAAAAAAAAAACTTCTTTCTTTTCCGCCCTTGGCCAACAAAAATATATTCTTCTATTCCTAATGTACTCTGGAAATATGAAAATTTTCAAAAAAAAAACTTTATATTTTTTTTTCTACAAACTATTTTTTTTTTCAAACTTACACCCACGATTATTCCTGTCCCTGTTGAGAAATGTCAAGATAAGAAAATGAAGTCAAGAGAAAGACACAAGAAAAGAGACAATGAAGAAAGCACTGAGAGAGAGACAAAGAGAAAGTACCCACATTGTCAGTATAGTTGAAAATATTTCTTCATTTCCTTCATAATATTCATCATAAATAGACGACACACAAATAGAGAAAAGTCTTTAAAGAAGGCCAAGTTCTAAAATAATTTCCAAGAAGAGGAGAGGGGAGGGGGGGGGGAGTCTGTACTGTGTGAATGGCCATTGTAAAATTTTATTTGTGGGTCTTGGTCGAAAATTTGTGTCATCATGGTCGTCTTTGGTACACACGGGGGGAAAGTTTAATGTTGAAAGATAGTGTCTAAGTTTCTACTTTATCGGTCTGATTAATTTCATTTTCATCAAGAATCATGTCCTGGCAGGAAGAGGGAGAGGGGGCAAGTGGGTAGGTATGCCATAGCCATAGAAAATGTTTTTCTCACAAAAAGTACAAAGTACACTCTTCTACATATCTGTACACACACACACACACACACACACAGGCAGACGTCTTGAGTCTTTCTATAGGAGGAGGAAAATGGGAAAATGTGTCTACGGTGAATCCTTTTATCTTGTAAAATAGCACAAAAGGCAACAGGGCCAAGTCCTAGACCTACAAGTAGACCTCTCTCTCTCTCTCTTGCTATTCATGCAAATTTAGAGACACAAGAGGGGGAATGGGGAGGAGTACATGGAGAGTATAGAAAGGAGACACTTTGTAGTCAGAAAGCAATTTTGGCCACTCTAAACTACAAGAGAGAGAGGAAGAGGAGGAGGTGGGTTCCATGTTTTAGCATAGAAATTCTTGCTCTTGTCGTTCTACTCTTTCCAATATGTGTTTGTGTTATGGAGAGCCATTCCCATGACTGTAGAGAGGAGAGGTGGGTAAAGTATTGATTTTAAGAACCCATTAGTTGCTATAACTTGTGTCGACGAAACCCGCAGAGAGCAAGAGAGAGAGAGAGAAAAGACAAGGAAAACGGCGGCAGTGAGGGCGAGACGGCGGTAAAAGCTGACCAAGTTAGTAGAAAGTAGACAATACTCTGTGAATGTTATAGTTTTGAGATTATCTTGTGTAGAATGAGAGAATAGGAAAAAGGAGGAGTAGAATTGTGCCATCCACAGAGAGAGAGAGCCAAGTTGGTTTCTGGTCCATGTGGATAGATAAAGATAATCTAATAAAGAGTTGGGTGAATGATGCGATCCCCCATCTCTTCACGACAGACAGAATCGAAAAGTTGAAATTGGTATAGAAAGTCGACAGTCGTAAAATTGAAGGGAACTTTTAACTAAAAAAAACCTTACATAATCCCTCTCTCTCTCTCTCTCTAGACTCTCCTCTTCTCCCTGTCCTGTCAACTCCAACCATACACGAGCACAATTTACTGTTCCTTTTCTTCTTTTCAAACCTTTTTACCTTTCCCCTCTGCTCTCTCTCTCTCTGTTTTCTCTATATATTAAAAGCCTTCACCCTAAAATTCCTAAAGAGAAAGCCACACAATTTGTCAGGAAGAGGGAGACTGTCAATTTTGTTGTAATTGTTCTTAATGTGTTTGGCTCATTCAGGGGGTTCTTAGTGAATTTTGCCATTTCTCTTGTCATGTTTTTTAATGTTTTATTTCAACCCCCCTTCAGTTATTCTCATTTGATTCAATTCATCTCAGAGAGAGAAATTTCCCATTGATTTGTTTGTTTTTCACTGGCCTCCCAAAAACTCTTCGTGTCCTATCATTCACTATTAGTTTTGAGCCAAAATTTCTCAAAATCCTTTGGTCATTGTCATTGTGTCTTGGTAGGGTTTTACATTTTGTAATATTTTCAATCCAATCACTTTTACTCAATTTCCTCTCTCTCGTGTTATTTGGGGGGTTCATGATTTATTACACAATTCATTCCAAAACTATCATCCAAAAAAAACCCCGACTGGGCTGTTTTTTTGTTGAATGTAAAGGATGCTCAAACCACATAATGGTAATTGGAAACTATAGGGAAGGTCGTCGTCTCATTCTCATGAAAATTTGTGGGGAAATTATCACAGAAATAACGACCATGGATCGATCAATGATTCTTGACACACACACACTCTCTCTCTGTCTCATCCTTTCCCACACTTTTATTTTACTCCATATCCCCTAAATTTAGACTAGTGCTCATCAATGGCGTGTGAGGAGTGGAATACAAATTCTTGATTTTTGTTGCTCTCTCTCTCTTACTTTGCCCTCGTTTTTTGACGCCCTTGCTTTCTCTCTACTTTTACCATGAGATTGTGAAATGTCTGAAACTCTCCTCTTCTCCTTCATCTTGAAGATTCAATTCACTTTCAACTCCTTCCCACACACACACACTTTCTTTATTTGATAATGGCAAGCCATGATTTCATTGAAGGACGAGTCAATAGCCCCAACTTTACATTTGAATGAAATGGAGGATCGTCGAATTGGAATTTATATTTGTAAATTCTGTCCCATTTTCTATTACCATGTTTAAATTCAAAATTAAAACTTTTTTTTTTAAATTAAATTAAACATTTATACAGTCCAAATCAATATTTTCCCCCCTTCTTTTACTACTAAACTCATATTAATTATTTAGCATGGATTTTTTTTATATGTGAAATAATTTATTTGGAATTTTAGTATTAAACATAAAACCAAAAAATAAATAAATAAAATGTTGAGAAGGCCAAAATCAATTTTAAAATTTGAAGGAGCTCTAAGTTGAGCTCTCTCAAGTCTTTGTTTATGTCTCTTGTCTTTTTGTATCTCGTGTTTTAAGAGCCTCTTCTCCTGCTCGCCCTTCGTAGAAGGATGGGGGGGAGAGGAAATAGAATTTTGTATAGAGATTCTTGTTCATTGCAAATTCTATTATTCACAGTAGCACGTCTTTGGTGTCTCTCTTCATTTTATTTGCGAATTTCTAATAGGGTGGGAGCATCTTAAAACAGACGCCATGGATTTACACACTCACTTTCTCTCTCTCTCTCTCTCTCTCGCTCTCTCTTGGTTTGTGTGTATGTCTTGACATGAGTTGTGTACGATAGAATATGAAAATCTATCAAAAAATGGCCTCAAGGCCTTTTCTTTCCCATGCTTTGCATTCGAAGCTTTTTCCCTTTTTCCTCCATGCTTCGTTATGCATTCACTTAGCTTATAGGCCTTCATTCCGCCACGTTTTAACATTAACAAAGTAGAAATGGAACAACTGTAGAATGCATAGCCCCCCCCCCCTCTTTCTCAGAAAATAAGGAAGACGGGAGAGTGAAGGAACTTTCTCATAGAGAATTCTGTACATGTGAAAAGGGGAGCATCAGTCAAAGTGGAGAGAAGAATCCTTCAAGTCATGCATATGCATTATTAATGCATATAGATTCTTCAAAATTAAACGGACCAGAAATCTCCATCTTCTTCACTTCCCTACGTTTAACTCTCTCTCTCTCTCTTGAAACTCCTTCCTCTCTCTCTCTGACTTTATGAACGGCAACTTTTATACTTTTATGATTTAATCCTTTATTTAAAGGTTCTGCAAATAATGTATTAAGCTTACTCATATGAAGCCTCGTAAGCACTCGCCTTCTTCTTTTTCCCAAGCTTCAACTTTTTTCTTCTTCTTTGATATATACATACAGACATTTCTATGCTTTCACTCATGCACATCATACTCCCGACAGTATAGAATCTTTTTCTAAAGAGAGAGAAAAAAAGCAAGAAGAAGCTTCTTCTTCTATCTCTTCTACTTTTCTCGTTAAGTCAGTTCAGAGCCGTTACTACTTTATTACTCTTTCTCTCGCTTTCTTCTTTCATAGACTTTATACCGGAGATGAATCGATTTTCTCTTCTTCTTCTTTTTTTAAAAATGGATTTTCAATGGTTGTGGTGGTCCACTTTCTCCACATTTTGTTTTTTTTACTGTCACTATCCCGCTCTACAACTAGAGAGGGACTACGAGTCTACATATATATAAAAAAAATTCTATTGTCTTTCTAATGGTCCACATCTCTAAAGGAAATTATACCAATAAAAGATAAATTTTTTTATGGTTTCTTTATATACCTTGTCACTACTAATTGCCAAGTTGAACACTTAAACAGATTAACTTGTATTTTTTTTTCTTTAGCCAATACTAAGAGACTACAGGAGAAAAGTTAAATTTACAATAAGGTTATTTGTCTATATAATGTAAATTTTAGTTACAATCCATTAACTCTAAATTTAACTGTATATGAATGTACATATACGAGTTACAATGTAGACGAAAAAAAAATCAATTTAAATTTTCTCCACAACTCAAAAGGTAAACAGAAAAAAAATTCTTCTTCAGCTCACTCTCATCGTACTCTGTAGAAAATAGAAATGAATGTGAAATGTGAAAGTAATAAAGATGCCGACGTATATATACACAGACGGATATGAGAGAGGGAGTGCTTTCTTCCTTTTGAATTTCATTGCATTTTTACACAGTGTAAAGAAAGCCAAGAGAAAGTATTTTTTTTGAGGGGAAGAAACAAGATGAAGAAATTTTCTTTTTTTTTGAGTCTTACTTTCTCTCTTGACTAAGAACGTTGTGTGTGTGTGTGTGTGGTTGAATGAAATCTGTGTAAGCATTGAGTAAGTCTAATAAAACAAATAAAGTTGTAGGCTATAAAGCTAGGAAGCGATTGGACCATTGAACACTATAAAATAAAGCGAGATTGAGAAAGAAAAAGAGCGTGGATGAGCAAAGCAAAGCCTCCAGGGACATGAACCACTCCTGTACAAATAAAGTAATGTAAAACACGAAAGGAGGAGGAGAAAAACATACACATTACATAGCCATACACACATACACCAAACATACTGACAATGTACCAAGTATATTTTAATAGAAAATTGCAGTCATTTCAACTCCCCCTCAAATTCAATCCAGGACACACACACACTCACTCATTTTCTCCCACAAAAAAATATATATCTTTTACTCTCCTCCTTAACCTAAACACAAGTAGACGTAGACACAAGAGATAAATATCAGCCTCCGAGGAATTTTATCCTTGAGTCAAAACTACAAAACATTAAATACAAATCATATTGAATTTATCTATATTTTCACTCTCTCTCTACTGTATAAAAATAACTAATTATATATATAGATATTCATTTGTTCAAGAATGTGTTATTTATATGTGTACAAAATGAAAGGAAAAAAACCGTGCCATTTTCATATTAATCTCCCATAATGTGTCATGACAGTTTTGTGTGTGTGTGTGACTAGTCTTAAAAACATGAGAGAAAAGAATTGGGGAGAAAGAAATATGTTGTAATTCTCAATAACATTTTTCTCTCCACTAGATTCTCTCTTTCTAGATTAACTTCCGTTTAAAACCACTTTATCTCTCCTCTTTTTTTAGTGTAGTCATACATGCTTTTAATTTACTTTTATTCTTCACATGGACATGGACACGAGGAAAAAAGCTGGCTCTTGGAGAGAGAGAGAGAAAGGAAGAGAGAGAGAGAGAGAGAAAACTTTTATGCTTTCTTTTTACGACAGGGAAAACTAAAATGATTCTACACAGTTTTTCCTCTGTGAATTTCTCAGCTTCACCAATGCATTTTCTCCAACTGCAGATACACAGACACAATATATTTGAAACCACAGTGACATAAAGCATGGATACTATTTTTTTTGTCTATCTTCCACTATACTTTCACCGTACACCATTTTTAGTATATAGACAAGCATGTGCATGCATAATATTACCAGCTTAGGTTCAATTCTAGAGTCCATTGTATGTACAGAAAAGAGTTTCTATTTATAATGGCAAAAAAAGATTTGACAGAGGGAGTGGGGCAAACATGTTAAGGATCATCTTGTGACTATTTGAAAAAAAATATGCGCTCCTCTTAAATCTTACTCTTCTCCTTCCTTTCTTTGTCTCTCCCTTTCCTTTTCCTTTCTCTCGTTTTTTTAACTTTCTCAGCTTGTGTGCTCGGCCTAACAAGTTTTTTTTTTTTGAATAAAGTACATTCTATGAAATTCTTTCTAATGTCATGCAAACTTTTCACTGTACTATATGCTAATATCTATAAGCTACAAGAGAGAGAGAAAATAAAAAGAGAAAATTTCCGCTCTCTTTTTTTGACGTTTCACAGATTATCACAAGAAAGAGAAAGAGATGGGGAGAGAGCAATTAATTCACAAGAATAAAGAGAAGAAGAAAAAAAATGGGTACAGAAAGAAGAGGGAATGTCTGGCTTAAATTATTCAATTTTCTTCATCTTCAATATTTTTTAGTTCCTTTTTTTTCAAACTAGGTTTGTGTATCTTTGTCTTCCCTCCTTTTTTTTTATTCAATGTGGAGAAGTGGAGAGTTGAAGAAAGAAAACAATGTGATTTTTACATGATTTTACATAATCCCTTTTTTTTCTCCAACTAAAACATAACCTATGCCCCCTCCCCTTTTCTTTTGACTTTTTAACCCTTTTTTGTAAAAATAATAGAAGACAAAATGTTGTACCAACTGTAAATATAGAAGTGCTGTAGGATTAAAATAAAAAATTATTCACTTTTTTTTTTTTGAAAATTTATTCATCAAATTTTAATTCCTTTTGTATGATTTACTTGTAAATGGCTTTTGGAAATTTGTATGATAAATTGATGTACCTACTCGTACGTTGTGTTGTGTATGATAATTTTAATTTAATAAATATTTTTTTTGAAAATTCCAGGCTCACCAGCTGACAAAGCTGATTTGGAGGTTGGTGATGAAATCTTGGAGGTTAATGGACGTTCTTTGGAGGACGCGACGCACACTGAAGTCATATCACATATTCATCAGGTAAATATTTTTTTTTTTAAAAAAAAATTCAATTTTCTACAATATTTTATGAATCGTCTTTCACAATAGTGTTTACGGTACACGTAGTTTTATGCAGTATAATAGTTTTTTTAAATATATATATATATATCTAGAACATGTCGAGACATTTATGCAAGATGTACAAAATTTCTCCCTTTCTTTTCCGCTCCAGCACGTTGATAAATTGACAAGATTCTCTTTCTCGTTAATGTGATCCAGACAATTAATATTTTTTTGAGGAGGGGTAAAGAATTGTGCATGCGGATTTTTATATAGAAACAATTTAGTCTTAAATTGTATATCTGTGGGTTAAGATAGACAAGTTGTAGAGACATGGATTGCTTAATCTTTTGTAAATGCTGGAGAGAGCCTGGCAATCAATTATGGTTTGCTGTGTAAAATTAAACGATTTGTGAAAGAGAGAGAGAGAAATGCTTACTCCCAATTATGGATTAAGATTGTCCTTCCAGATACAGCCAATCATTTCTCATCTACACTCTAAAAGAGAGAGAGAGAATATTTTGATGATCTCATCTTCCTCTCCCTCTTCCTTGTCCTTTTACTTTTCTCCTCTAAAGTCTCAAATGATGGGACTGTGGTGAGGAAAAACTTTTAGTTTGATTAAAAAAACCTCCAGCCTCATGGCTTAACTTTTATTTTATATATGGACAAATGTAATGTATGTGTGTGTGTATATGTATATTACATCTACTTAATTTAAATTTTCAGTGTATACGATCCAGGACAATATGTCTCCGGGTTAAGAGAAGGAGTGGAAACAAATTGGGTGAGTCAATGCTCCATTTTATTTTTTAAAATTAACTGCATGATTAAGTCATCTTCCTGGTCGGCTGTCATATATACATGTGTGCGTATTACTTAATTATTTTATATGAACTGGTATAAAAACCATATTTAAGTCTTTACACCACGTAACTATGGTACATGACCAGTCACTTTTCGGGTTTTTTTCCATGGAATTATTATTTCATTTTATTAATTAATCATCCATTTCCCTCAAGTACTATCCATTTTTTTCTCCCATTGAATTTAGGTCAAGTACTTTTAAATTTTTTAAAACCATTTCTTCTTTCACACCTGTAAAAAAAACCTGAAAAAGTTATATAAAAGAGTTTTATATAATTTTTAAAAGTTCGTTATGACTGCTCTAATATAGAAAATTACATTTTTCTATAGAGTCTACTAAATATTAATTATTTACATCTTACAATTAATTTTGACTGAAATGACGTCATGGGTTTTAAAGTAAATTATTCAGTTGCTAATTTTCAAAAGAATTAATTTTTTGTGCATATCATGTCAATTTGTATAAAGTTTACTGCTGTTAACTTTTTGTAAAATTTAATACTTAAAATAATTTTAAATACTGAAAAAGAAACTCACAAAAATAAGGAAATTTTTCATGAAATTTTGAGAAGAGAAAACAAAATTTTAAATTGTCAATTCTAAATAATCTTAATCCCTATTCATCCCTAGTCGGCTTTCTGATTTTAACTTGGTTGTGTACATTCTACTTATCCGATGAAAAATTATTGGAAGAATTTTTCAAGATACAAGTAAAAAATAGACAAGAATTTCTTTATTTTCAAGGATAACTTTATTAACCCAAAATATTTATACGGAGATAACGAATCCGTTTAAAGTGATGACAATTTTATTAAAATAAATACTTTATTTATAATAAAATATTGGTCACAATCCAATCAATAAATACTCGTAAAGAGAGAGAGAGAAAAAAAAAGTTAATGATTTTAATTAACTCAAAGAATTAAACCATTTAATGCTCTTGACCAAGACTCTCCTCATTACGATGAGGACAAAAGACAGGAAGTGAGCCAAAATATTGCAATTTGTGTATTTGCGCATATTCTTCTCTTGTAACGTTCATTGTATAAAGTACAGATATAGAATAGATAGTCTGAACTGTGAGATGAAGACAGAGAGAGCGAGAGAGAGAGAGAGAGAGGAGGATGAAGGGAAGGAGGGGTAATTAATCACGGAGGAGATATATTTTACTTTCCATATTATTTACTAGGTGTGTGATCCCTCAATCGATTCTCTCATGCCCCAACAAAACTCAATGATGTTTCATTTAAACCTCAAAAAGCAATTCTCCTTCATTCTTCATAACATATCCCATTATCTTTGATCTTTCCATCAATCTACCAACAAATATAACTTGCTATACATATACTCGTACACATTACAAGGGTAGGTCCTTTACCTCGTCATCTTCTTTTCAATCATCAACAACAAAATTATATTTTCTTCCCATTTTTTCTCAAACAATTTATTTTGTAAAGATTTTTACCCATCAAATACAACTATTTGGTGATTATGTAAAAAAATTCTATTTTTTGAGAAAATAAGAAAAAAAAACATTTAAATTCTAATTTATTCTAATTTTACTTTGACCCTTACTTTAATTGTGTATACCTAGGTACTCGTACATTTTAATGGTTGATGCGCTTTGTTCTTCGTTGTTCTCCATAAAGAAAATAAATTCCATCAAAAATTTTAACTTTTTACATAAAAAAAAGAGACTGGCTGAAACGGATTTTGTAGTATCGTAAAAATTGACCTAAAAAACTGTAAGTATTTATCTGTATTATCATACTCGTATGTATAAAATAAATTGTACTTTACAGATATTCCAAATTTTTAGTTTAAAAGGTTTTTTTTGAAAAAGAATTTAGTTTTATGAGTACATTTTTGAATTAATTTAAAATTAATTTAATTGTCAAATTTAAAAAAAGGTTTCTTCCTTCATCTCTCGTAACAAGGGAAGTCAGAAGAAGGGTGAAAAATTAGAAGGAAAGTAGGGATAAATTTGTGCAATTTGTAATAATTTGATTAATGCTATATGTAAAATGTAGAGAAAGAAAGAGGTTAAATGTTGGTGGTTATGTAGGAAAAGCCCGGGGATGATGATGATGGGATTGAGAGGCAAGTGCTGTACAGGTTTTTACATCCATGAGGATGACATGGACTTCCTTAAAGGAAGAGGAGGAGGATATGTATAGCATACATTGGTATGTACAGGGCAGGCAGTTCGTTTCTGAGATGCATGAGAGCAGCAGACTCTCAGAGACCTTTTGTGGGCTGTGGTACCTAACCTCCTCGGGTTTTGTGAGTACAGCTCCTGCATCATAGATCGAACACTAGTCTCCGTTTCAGGACTTGTCTTTCGGGAGCCCCAACATAAAACCTTCCCTCTCCTCTCCTTCCCTCATCTCTACACTTTCTTCCCAAATCTTTATTTTTTATACTATCAAACTACATTTTTCATACCTTTCTCATGGGTTATTTCACCATTTTTGAAATTAAAGCTAAATTTTAAATTATTTGGCAAGAGAAAGTGATGCAAATTTTCAATCAATTTAAGTGTAAACTATATTTTGTCAATCAGACTTAAGTGTGTGGCAACAACTTAAAAAGATTAATTCAATCTAGAAATTTAATTATTACGTAAATTTCATTAAAATTGAAAATAAAATACTTTACATTTTATTTTTATAAAAAAGTCTAGTTTAGGAACATGAAATTTATTCTATTGTAGTCTCATGCGCTACAATGCATTTGCAATCACAAGTAGACAGACACAGACAGAGAGAGAGAGAAGGCTATGGCTAGTTGAACGTGATATAAAACAGTAGAAAAAATCTTTAATAACGAGTCGACTACACAGAGAGAGAGAGTATAGAAAAAAAGAGATTAACGTGTTATACTCGTATCAAGTTGGAGGACAGGGACGGGCATTGCATTGTGCGTTTTTTTATGGAAGCTGGACCATTATACACAATGTGTATTAAACGTGGGACATGTTATATACTTATTTTTAATATAAATCCCTCTCTCCCTCTTTGTGAGAGAGAGAGATGAACAAGATGATGATTCCATGCATAAAAAACTACACACTCCATAATAATAGCACACATGAGGAGGAGAGAGACTGGACTAGAGAGAATAACATGAGATTTTTTTTTCATCATCCTCAGACCTCAAGACTCTTTCCATGGTACATGTAGACTACACACACACACATTTATATTTATAGCCGGTAGTTTTGTAGTATTCCATCAAAAAATCCAGCTAGCCACGGGGTAAAATAAAAGTCTTGCGGCAATTCATTCTGGATGGAGTGTGTACGAAGGTAAAGTAGAGAGAGGGGGGGAGGAGGGGAAGCTTAAAAAGACTTGCCTTTGCTTCGTTTTCTAACAGTTCCAAGTAGACGTGCAGACACACACATTAAAACAGTGTTTCATAGAATACTAATATAATCCCTTGTCTACATACATATGGTACACCGTACACACACAAAAAAAACTATGAGCTGGATATAATACAAAGCATAGAAAAATAATAATCCTGGCTTCTCTCTTCAAAAACCACCATGGTTATATGCTCATGCTTCATAATACAGAGAGAGAGAGAACAGGTAGAGTATATACATGGGTAATGTTAGTGGAATGGAAGTGGACAGGTGAGATTGAAGAGAGAGAGAGAGAGAGAGGGGGGGGGGAAGAAAAAAAAGGAGCAGGTGGAATGTGAGTTTAGTCTAGTGGGGTTTTTCAGCCATTTACTTTACTTACCTGAGAGTTACCTTCCTTCTACTTGGCTTTGAACGAGACACCTGTGTGCCCTGTGCTTTGGCTTTGCCTGTAACGTCATGACTTGAATACACAAAATACACACACACACATATAGTTGAGTATTAGGGAGAGTGTGTACAAAATAATATTATTCCCTACCTCCAATCCTACCATTTTTTCCAAACTATGTACAGATACAAGGAGCCAAAGGGTACTTAGAGTACTCCTCTCTCTCTCCATAGTTTTTTTGTCTCATCATTGCATTGCATGGTAAGAGATATTATTGCGTTTCTCTCTTACGTTATTCTGCCCGCTCCTCTCTTCGACTGCCCAATGGCAATTCAAGTACCAAAACAATTGACGAACAGTGTCTTGTCTTGTGGTCTTTTTTTATTATACTGAGATGTGAACTAAAGTCTCATCTCTCTCTCCCTCTCCTTTTTAATCTTCTTTTTCTCCAGCTTCTTGTTCTTCAAACCCCAAAAAATTGTGGAGAGTGTATTTTTTTCATTATTTAAAATAAATAAATTCTTACAACGAGAACGGAACAAGGAATATCAAAAAAAAAATTGTGTGTAGTGTTTTGTGTGCCCATGAGAAACGACTTGTGTTATAAAAATCTAGAGTTTACATTGTTCATAATTTTTGGAGGTCTTGGAGAAAAAAAAAGAAGTTTTCTTGAGGAATGAGAGAATAAAAAAAACTCTGTCAGTGTTTTTTCTCCGATTTACAAATATTATTGATTTTTATATCTTCTTTGACTCTTGTTGGTGATTCCTCTTGTGAGTTTTATTTTTGGAGTCGTCTGTCTGTAGTCAATTTCTTTTGTGTCGTTAAAATACAAAATACTTTTTAGTACTTATACAGATACAAGGAATTTTATTGAATTTGAAAAGATACACAACTTTTTGAAATTTTTATTTCAATCCAATACTTACAATCATTGACTTATTTGTGTAAAGTTTTCTTTGTTGTTTTTTTTTAAATATTAAATTCCCTTGAAATTTCAATTTATTATTATAAAAAAGAATTTCTTGGAATTATTCAACTCTTTCAAACTTTACATGGAGAGTGTCGTATCATTAAATGGACTTATTTGAATATTAAAAAGCTTTAAATATATTTAACACAATTAAAATTGTGTGCAAGAGAGAGAAAAAAAGAAGTGTTTTGAAAGTGAATCAGCTAGAATTTTTTAATTTGAGAATTTGTTTACACAAAAGTTAACAAGATAAAAATTTAAAAAAAACTATCATATGGAACTTTTAATTTTTATTATTTAACTTGAGACTTTAAAACATAATTGTTCCATTTTTCATTGTTTCTTGTTTTTATCGTCATCTGAGAAGACTCAAGTAGTAAAAAAGTAATTTTTTGACGGTGGACAGTGGAGTGTTGAGTTTGTGTGAAATAAATTAAATTGTTTTCCAACGTGTCTAAATCAAAAATGTGAAAAATAATTTTAAATAGTCTTCATTCTTTTAATTACCAATTAAAATTCTAATATTATACAGTGTGCTTCCTTCAAAAAATTTTTATGAGAGTGCATTTGTAGAATTTTCTTCCTAGTCAAAAATTTTTTTTGTTTTTCTACAGTTCCATTTTTAATGTGTCCCTGCTAAATATGGGATAAAATTAAGTGTGTTAATTTTTATGTGGATTTGTTTATTTTATTTTACGATTTATTTACATTCTACAAAACTCAATTCTTTTTTTTTTGATACAAACAAACATTTTGTTTTGAGTGAAATAATTATTTTTGACAATACAAAAAAGTTGGAACAACTAATTTATTTTTAAAAAAGTGACATTTTTGGAATAAAAGGATTCAACTTAATTTTTTGTAAGTATTTTTTTTGTTAACATTATTTTAATTAATTTAAAAATATTTATTTTCATGTTACATATAAAACAAGAAATGTTGTCGTCTCTTAAATTTATAAAATCCGGTTCATTTTCCTGGAATTGCGCAGACAAAACCGAATTAAAATACCCGAATTTAGGGTTCCGAATCTAATACACAAGTCTAAGACTGCATAAAGTTGATTCTGTTTTTTTATTATACTTTATAACATAAAAATTATGTATTATGATTCAGAGTAAAAGATTTATCAATTTTTGATTGTGTTTCTGTGAGAGTACAGGACATGATTTTGTTAATGGGAATTTTTGATTCAATTTCAAATATTGAATTTATCATACATTTTGTATTTGAAATCAACAAAAAAATGGCATAAATTTCTACCTCCAACTTGGTTCGTTGGAACTTGACTTGTAGAAGAATATTTTTTTGACATTTATTCTGATTCAATTCTTCCCAATAATTTAAAAGTCGATCTTCACATGGAGAGAGAGAGAGAGTTATGTCAGTTAATGATCTCAGAGTTTTATATGGTTAGTATTTTTTGTGGGCGTTGAGGAAATAAGACAAGATATAAATAACACAAAATTCTGAGTAGTGAGACAGAGAAAGAGTCAGTTACTTTGTTTTTATACCTTTGACTTTGGCACACAATAAAAATTATAATAGACAATGAATTCTTTTGACTTTGGCCAATGTAATCTTGACTTTGTCTTGAATGTAAGTTCTCCATGTTCAATATCTCTTTACATTTGTGTACTCTTTGGTATTATGTACTTGTAATATATTTGTACATTTGACGTCGAGAAGCCCCACGGTCTTTTCGCAGAAGCACCTTTTAAATAACAACAAAAATATATTTATTATTTTTCTCATTTTATTTCTTTACAGGTTTACAGGTAAAGTAGACAGCTTATTACATTCCTCATCCTTCTCTCTCTCTCTCTCTCTCTTAAAGAAATGTTGAACTTTAGTCAAGATTTGTAACTTGAGGCCATCTTACTTTGCTCTCTCTCTCTCCTTCCATATTTTTATGAATGGTTACAAAGTTTCTGTTATATTAATTTTAACTGAATTTATTTAAAATAAAATTTATTTTAAATTATTATTTAATAATAACACTAACTGTAACCTGAGTGTAAAAATATTCTTTTTACACAATTAAATTAAAAGCCGAATAATAAAAAACAATGCCTTTATATTTAATATTCATGAGAATATAGTGTAGACTATTTTTTTTAGTGAAAATAAAATGAAAAGAAGGATTAAAATCATTAGCCTGTAATACTAACTAATGTTACAGACTTTGATAAAAACCGCCATGATGGTTTAAGGTGGCTTAGAGCCATCACAAATTAAAGATTTAATTAGTTAATTCCTTAAGCTCAAAACTTGAGACTGACCAAATAGAAAACTAGTCGTGTGTGTCTGTAGAGTTGAGACTCGTTTCATATTTTTTTTTTTGCAAAAAAAATAAATAAAATAATTTAACAAGTCATACAAGTAAAGACTGTGCATTTTATGCAAGTTGTGTATTATAATACTAATACACAACATAAAAATTGTAATTCACCACAACAAATGTACAAAATGTACAGTGTGTGTGTGTAGTCAATACTTGTAAATTGTAGAGAGTTAACAAGATTAGTAATAAATAAATTTTAATTATACACAAACTTACTTTTTTCCCCTCTTCCTTTAGAATGATGACGTCATCTTTATACTCATTCTAACATGTGAGATACAGATAGGCATACGTAATTTAACCAACATTTCAAAAAAAAACTCTCAACGAAAAAATTTTCTGGAAATAATAAATGAGCAACGAGTCACAATACTCCTTTTTTTTCTCTCTTCATCTTATAGTTAACTTTATAAGCTCATAATGTAGAGAAGAAAAACCTCATTAAAATAAATTCCTCTTTTTGTGGTCATCCACACACACACAAGCGACAGCTCTGCACTTTAATGTAGAAGAAGAAAAAAAATTTACTCTGGTACTCTTCCAACAAGTTTACAACTACAGATAAAGTGAAAAGAAGAAGTTGAATCTTAATATTTTCTGTGTGTGCAAAATCTATACAAAAAAGAGGAGGTTCACAAATTTTTTTTCTTACAAAGTATTAAAATGCATCATAATTTATTCAAATCACAACAAAGATCATTAGCTCATTAGTATTGCCTTATGGACGACAAATGTACCGTTGAGTACAAAATACAGATAAAAGGGTACAGCTTCATTTTGAAAAAATATTAAAAAGACAAAAAATAGGAGGGGAATTTATTCACAATATTTCTTTCACAAAAATAAAATATCCCGCTATAAAATTCCTTTTAAATGTACAGTGTAGTACAGGTACAGAGACAGATATGTATAAAATGACTTTTGTGGCTTGAGGCATTCAAATGTTTTTGTTTACGTGTGAATCCTAAAATTCCTTTTACATTTTGCCTACAAACACCAAAAATAGTTACCTGTACAATGTACAATGATGAATAGTCTATATATTTCAAGGTAGTTTTATTTTAAGACATTTCTCCAAAACCTAAATGTCAAATGCAATAAACTGCACTCTGTGTACAAAGAGAGAGAGAGAGAGCAAAAAAGTACGGCTCTATTCATTTTGTGTACAATCCTATAGAGTTTTTCTATCAACTTTTTTTACAATGAACGGTCGGCTTAAATAAAATGAGGATTGGTTGTTCTCTGTCTACATAATATAACATTGTAGTACATATGGACTCTTCTCTTGATTTGTTGCATCAAGTATCTCCATTCCATGATACGAAGGTTGTGTCCATTTTTTATTGTTTGGCGGAGGGCTATTGGCTATGGCTGGATATACAGATATTAAATACGTTACGTTACAAAATAAATGCATGTAACACAGTAGAGGAGCAACAAAGGGGATGAGATAGCTAAAGTTTAGGAGTATAAAAAATTTGTCATTTAATTTTATGTACAAAATTATTTTTCATGGGGAATATATATAATAGGCAATAGCAAAACATTTTAAATGTTGATTAGCCAGTCTATTCTACATGTACAATACGACGATGGCTATTATATAATATTTACCTGTATCTGTACTCTCCATGTAAAATGGAGGAGTACAGGTTGGCATAAACTACTTTATTAGGTGTGGAATCAGGTTCAGAGATTTTTGAATGATTACATGTCCACTGTACACATTCTCGTTCATGAGTCAGTGTTACTGACATTCAAGGGATGTGCCCTCACCCTGCTCTGCCTTTTAGTTCTCGTCTTAACTTTTCATTTTAAACCCCTCTCTCTCTCTCTCTGGAGAGTGTTGGCGTTTTCAAAATAATCAGTCGAAAGGTTTCAACATGAATATGATTATTCTCTCTCTCTCTCAAATGGGAATGAGGTAACGGTGGATGCAATGAGCCCTAGATATTTGGTGTATCTCCACAAAACCCACGGCACTCTCTCTCTCTCTGTCTCTATTCCAGTCATGAAAAATTGAGTTCATCTGTCGAGCTCCAGCTCGTTATTTTCCCATTATCAGTTATTTAAACTTTACAAGAGAAATGAGAGGGAGTTGAAAGGAACCAGTCAAAGTTTTGGTGTTGGGTCTTTTTTTACAATTTGGTACTTGTAATTTGAACATTTTGTGTGTCTATCTGTATAGTCTATATACAAAAAAACATGTAATAGTTTTGACTATTAAAAATGTATCTTTTTTCTAAACTCCATATGGAGTCTCTCTGTCTCTCATGCCAAATTTTACAAAAGAGTAAATAAAATGTCAATTTAATATATATATGAGTACAGAGTAAGAGTATGAGTAGTTAATATTTAAAAAAAACATGTTGATTTTCATTTTAGATAATAAATTTTTTGGTACAAGACTATTTTACTACATTTTATAACTTTACCTACAAACAAAAAGATTCGACTGGTATTTGTTATTATGGCAGATGATTCATTTTTTTATGTGTGTGGAATTTAATATAGGAGATGAATAAGAAAATTTACATGCCGAAATATTAGTGACATGGAATACACGTAAATTATTGCATTTTATACATGAAAAAAAAACAATTTTGACACCAAATCTATGACAAGGATAGTTTTTTTTCTTCTATTACAACGAGCCTTTGAAAATGACAATGAGATATCATTAAAATATATTTTATCTTCAAGTAAATCAAATAAAATGACAAAAGATTCTTCTCATCATTTTCTAATAAAAAATACAAAATATTTTACTACTACAAATACTACTAAAATACTTATAGGATGGTTTGTGTAATAAATATAATATTGTTACACATAAGGAAAAAAAAAGATTTAAAATTTGTAATATCTTTAGTAGTTGTAGTTATTTTTTTTTTGAAAACAGTTAAATGATTTCTATGTGAAATAAATATTTTGTTTGAAAAATATACGTTATATGTACAATGTATACATATAACATGACTTTTTGTCATAAAATATTACAATATTTTTATTACAATTTATTTATCATTATTACTGTACTCGTACAGTGAATTTTATTTTATTTTATATTTTATTTTATTAAAAAATATTTTTGTCAACATTTTAAAAGAGAGATTTGTAAATTCCCACAAGAATTTTCTTTGTGACTTAATTTTTTTTTCTAACCCGGGTCAAGTGAAGCACATGATTTGTCAAGATGATGACCCTGACAAGAGGAGTGGAGACACCAGTTTTGACAGTGGAATTATTACATAATATTCCAAAACTTCACAATTGTCGTTTTCTTCATGGTTCAACCGTAAAGAATTCAAGTTGTGTCTCTATCATGGTGCTTACTATAACATAATATGTAGGAGTATATATGTCGCATGCTCAACAATAATAATATTATAGTGACTGTAGGGATACATTCACGTCAAAAAAAAAACGCACTACTGAGTTTTCAACTTGTTCCCGTACAGTACAAAAAGAATTATAAATTCTTCCACATTACCACAAAGCAGTCCCCTTATATAATAAAGACTTTACTTATAAAGTGAGAACAACAACAAGTTTCAATGAGCCTCTACAAGTTTTTTTTTTGTTGCCATTTTTTTTAGCAAAAAGCCAACCTTCTTCTCTGTCGTGTAATAGTAAAATTAAACTTGAATGGTGAAGGAAATGGTATAAAGTAACAAAATAAAAAAAGACAAAGAGAATTCTCTTTTTTAAAAAAAAATACAAATATATTCTTCATATATCTGTAACTCTGTTAACTAAATGGTGGGAATTTAATTCTTTAATGCTTAATCATATATGAGTTATATAATGTATACAAGTTTTTTTTAAAGAAATATATGTAACATCCTTTTACATATATTTATGTGAGTAAAATACATCATTTTAAATTGCAATCCACTTTCTGTTCAACTCTTCGTTGTCGTTCGGGGTATGGACAGGCTTAAAGTTTTCATGAGAATTGAAGAAAATATATATTTTTTTGGATAATACCTTTGAGTCTCCTTTATATCTATTGAGATGCCAGACGGAAGAGGTAGGGAGATGGGAAGGGGTTTCAATAAACTTCTTTTTCCTCTCATTTCCCAGGTGTACACTTGACTTGGTTCAACATCCATGGCCAACAGACAGAGAAAGAGAGAATGAAATTGATGTAAATTTTTATTTGCCCAGGAAACTTGAGTTGAGTATCTCTCTCTCTCTCTCTCTCATGTGTGTCTGTCGGTATGCAAGAGCACGTTTCATTAATTTAAAGGCAAAGACATATGGACTTTTTACATTAAAACGACACATATGAGAAGTCTCCTCTTCTTCTTTTTTTATAGGGAAAGGGAATATTATGGAGAAATCAAAGTAAAAAAATCACTATTTTATGAAATCTTTCTCATCTCCATGGAAAAAAACTTTTGAGACAGAAATGTGTTCTTATTCTTCATGCTGTTTATTTTTCTACTCAAATTCAAAAATTTTCAAGTTTATAAGAATTTCAAGTCTCAGGTCAAAAATTCAAATGTCGTTTTTTTTAACTCTTCACTTTTTTTTGACTTTTTTACTGGGTGATTTTACACAAAAAAATAACTTTGCCATTTATATTTCATGGAAATGGCATATTTTTCTGAAATCTGAAATTCTTTTCATAAATGGAATATGGGCCATATTTTTTTTATCAAAAAAGAGTATTGACTTGAATAAATCAATTCACAAAAAACGTATTTGATCTTGTTTCATCTTTATGAAAAAGATCATCTTTTAGAAAAAATTGTAGTTTATATTTCAATTGTAAAGAGAATAAAATTAATTTAATTAAACATAAAAATACATACAAAACCATTAATTGTTTATTGGTTGCAAGTACACTTTAACCTTGATTACAAAAAAAGGCATAAAATATAAAAACGTTAATTGTAAATTGAATTCTCTCTCTTTTTCTCTCTTCACAAAATTTATTCTCCCTTTTTTGGTCATAAACTTGAATGGACCACTTTACAAGATTCCAGCTCATGTTTTAAATAATTGGATAGAGTATTTTTGTCAAGAGTAAAACTTGTAGTTTATTATTATTAAAATTGTTTAATTTTTTTCTCATCTTTTTGTCCATCCATTCAATAACATTTCTCCTTAAATGTGAGGAGATTATCTGCATAATTGAGCAATTATTGATTTTAAGACAAAATTCATACAACTTTTAGTTACCTTTTTTCAGACTCTGTGTTCTCCATACAAAGATACAGATAGAAAGCAAAAAATAGTAGTAATAGCCACAGTTCATAGAAAACGATTCTCATTACAAAGTATTTCATTTTGATGACAAGAAAAAGTTGTAGGGATGAATGAATCTCTTTCATGCTTTCATGTATTTGTAAGAATACTAATACACGTAAGTGGCTGTAAAAAGAAGCATTGCTCTTTCAACTGGGACACGACAATAAAAAGAATCCATTGAGAGACTTTACAAAATGTTGAACATTTAAACTTGGTTGAGTTGGTAAAAAAATAAAGATTTGCATGTACAAAAGTACATTCTATAGAATTGAATCTTGTACAATAAATTTCTTCCAAGGAGAGAGAGATTATTAGATTCCTTTTTCCCATTTGATTTTTCTTATATAATAATATATTACAAAAAAGAGAGAGAAGAAATCGATTTGAATCGATATTCACATGCAGATATATACTTGGGCCTTTAAAAATGTGCCCATGCTGAGTGGTGTAAGTATTTGTCTGTGTGTAAAGACTCTAAACTGGGATTTGCAAAATAATCACGTTTATCACTCTCAGTCCAATGAGAGTCTCAACATTTTCATTTAGCCATATATGACGTAGCTCAGAGACCCGTTGGCTCACAGTCCTGTGAGCTAGCTCAGAGCAACCATTCCTTGTGAGCTAGTTCAGAGCACTAGCGCAGAGTACTTTAAGTACTCTAAGC
>JAQIVZ010000807.1:0-49038 GCA_034700945.1 Arrhopalites spinosus | reverse complement strand
GTGACCTCTGGAGGTCATGGGGTACAAGGTGGGACAAAAATGTCCATTTAAACATTGTTCAGGATGCCATTTAGAACGACTTTGCTTTTGGAATTTTTTGATTTGGTCAACTTTTGGTCGTGACCGCGGGTTAACTTGTGTGACCTCGGGAGGTCAAATAAAGAAATAAATTCAAAAATACAAAAATAGCCATTGTGTAGGACCCTTTTAGAAACATTTTTACAAAAATAATTTTTAAATTTGACGAAGTGTATGTCTGTGACAGGGATGAGTTACTTGCTTCCGGTGGACCCTTCATTGACACCCCTTCGCCGTCACAATGGTCCGAAATCAAAAATTCCAACTCCTAGAGTCTTCATAGACTCAAAGACGTCTTTTTAACACCTTTTCGTAAAATTTTATGATTCGATTTTTTTTCACTAAATACTCTGGATTTTTTGTCAAATCTTTTTAGTAAGCAATAAATGAGACTTACATTGTAGCAAGTAAGGTCAACGGCAGCTCGATTATCCCACCTTTTCGAATCCCACTCAATCCAAGGAATCATCTCCAATTCAACTTGAAGAAGAGCAGACAATGCAATTCGATTTGACTTTGTGTTTTTCCCAAAAGCAGTATCTCCATTTGCTCTCATCAACTGAGCCAACCCAAAAGAAGATTCCCATTTTGAATCGTAAAGATCAAACCGTAAAAGTTGATTCACGAAATTTCTGACTGGTTTCCCCTTGTCATCTTTAGCATTGACATCCATTACTCGAATGAGTAAAGCAGCTGTGGTGGCTCCAGAATCTAGTCTGCTCTTGTCAAACTAAAAATAAATTTTAAAAAAATCATAACTTTTAAAACTGAAAAATTATTAACTATTTACACAGTCATAATAAATGAAATAACATGAGAGGATTATACCTTGGATGCATTCACTGTATTAGCTGACAAGTCCATTACAAATCCAAACTGTCCGGGTTGTGTAATAGATGGTCGAGTTGATATTTTGAAATTATCAGATGTGTAATATTCAGGGACCACTTGACTCATCTTGAACAACCGGCACTTCACACAGTTGTACAGACGATAATCCACTAGACAATTATCAAGTTGTTGTAATATACCCTCACAAACTAACTGTTGTTTATTATAATTTTGTGATTTTGTCGTGGAGCATGTTTTGCATAGTCCACATGTAATTAACTCTGCATCCGGTCTTCCACACACACGACACCCTGTCGTGTGGTTGGGAGCCTGAAATGTAATTAAAATATATTTTTTGTGTTCATAATAAGTTCATAATAAGTATGTTCATAATAAGCTCACATTCCAATTAAAAATTTAAATTAAATGTGTCGTCATTGTCAAATTATTATGTACTTACTGGAAGCTCAATCGATTTTCGAATGTAATGTCCATTAAATGTACTATAGTTTGGAATCTTTGGAACTACCCGAGTCTCATCAAACGATCGATTAAATGTCTATAAAATACATGTATGATTATGTACATCATATGACTGTAATTCTATAAAAATATTATCATTATATAATTAAAACTCACCTGTACATACTCCACCTTCCACTTATCCACTTGATCTTTATCCTTCTTAATTGATAATAATTTCTTCTTAATCTTATTATGAAAGTCACCCTCAGCTTTGGTGAAAAATCCATCATCATCATCAACATTTGGTTCAACTTCCATTTCATCGCCTTGTGATGAACCTGGATAGATGATACGACTGAAAAAATAATATTAATTTAAAACTACATAGGAGAGAGAATTAAAGTACATAATACTGATAAATATTACAATAAAATAATACATATTAGTTGTACACTTACACATGATCCGGTTCTTCTTCACTCTCACTAACGATTACTCGACGCTTTTGCACATTTTTAATTTTACCCTTTTTTCGACTTTTTTTCATGTCAAAATCTGAGTCACTATCCCAGTCCGACATGATATGACTCTTTTATTATATTTAGTACGATATTACACGACAAAACAATAATTTAATTAAAAATATCCCCCGCACGTCTTGCTCGCACAAGCACAAGATTCGTACTGACCGAAACGTATATACAGAGCGACCGCCACTCTCCACTAACGTTTCCACGAAGCACAGTCACGAATCTAACCACAGCATGATCATTCTTTGCAAGCACCGACTTGCAATTTCACCTTTTTTCATGGAATCAATACGCTATACATACATATGTACGTACATTGGACCAGGATCCTTGTATTTCTTCTCAAGTAGTGTCAACATCTATATAAATCAAATTCATTTTAATACTTTGTTGTACATAATTTTAACAATGTTCTACTATAGAATGATAATATAACTGACCTCAACTTGTGCCTCTGCTTCTTCCTTGTTGAATTTTTCATTAGGACTGGCCGAGTCGGTTTTATTATTATTATTGTCGCTACTTAATCGTCGACTTGCAGCTGCAAGAGCTGAACGAAGGTGAGGATCCCATTCACGTTCCCGTCGAATTGCCTCCATTCTCTCCTTGACCTTAGATGGATACAAATCAAAGAGTGACTTTGTACCGACATGAAACGAGCCTGATGGACATGCCCAACTTTCTGGAATCTATGTAATTTAATTACAGAACATTTATTATTAATAACATTCATACAGGGATTCAAGGATCATATTGAACGTATGTTAATGTTTTACTTACTCTTAAGACATCACCCCTAGCTCCCTTAATAGTTCTATCAGCAGACATAGTGACTACAGTGGACGTAATAACATCACCGGCTCCACTACAATCATATCGCTCGACAACCTTTTTGAGACCAGTCGCTGTCTCCTGTAAAACAAAAAACATTAATACCATGATTTGTATTCCCATCTAAAAATACACTACATGATAAAAATTCTTCTGAGTAGTATCATTCAAAAAAAACAAATTCAAAAATATGGCTTTGGTTTTAATTGAACCGGTATTCAAATTTCATGTCATCAACTACATGTCATTTTTAAAAAATACAAAATAAATGAAATAACGTACACGAAGTCCAGGAGCACCTGGGTCCACACCTATGATTGGAATATTTTGATTAAATTTTAGTGAGACTTACATACATAAATACTTTGAAAATTCTGTCATGTCATTCATAGAACATCAGCAGGCGTTGAGGTACATATTTTTGTGTAAATATTTCGAATGACATACCGGAATCAAATATAGCAATGACCACACCCCGTCCATCATAAAGAGGATTCTTGGACAGAAAGTTGGTGACCCCAGTCTCGGATTTTGGACATAGGGCATTCGATGGAAAATCAGAAATTGAAGAATTTGACAGCTCCATTTATTTATGAGAAAACTTTGTCAACTTTTTTCTTTTTTTAAAGATAAAAACAGAGCTTGAAATTGTACTGTATGCCAAAAATGATTAAAGTATGAACTATTGTCGAAATTTCAAGACTGTTCAACAGTTATCCTAAAAACACTTTATAAAATTATTCTTATCCCAAAGTTTAACTACAAAAAAAAAAAGTTTTCCGATTTCTCCAGTCAAACTTCCCCCCATGGAATTCTCTCTATGCCAGTCAATGTAGACTACCAAGCTGATCTGAGAAGAAGAGACTCAACTTGGAACGGTGATGGAATGAAAATGGACATTTTTTGAGCAGAAAGTGAATAAAATAAAGCTTTTATTTTATTGATTAATTTCTAATGACAGAAATGAGGAAAAAAACAGCCACATACAAATTCAATTCCTGATTAAATTCACGGAATTCCTTAAATGTGTGCTCAAAGATGAATAACAATAATAAAAAAAACAACAATAGGGTCAAGACTGTAGTGTGTAAATTTTTTGTAACAATTACACTACTTGAATTGTAACAGAGTTAATTAAGGAAAAATTACAACAACAAAAAACAACACACTAGTTAATCAAATAATAATAATAATAATTAATTATCAAAAAAACAAACAAAAACAAAACTAAAAACTAGAAAAAGAAAACAAGGGGTTATACATTATATACTTAATTAATATATAATAATAATTCATAAAAACATCAAGTAGTACAAAATAAAAAATATAACTGAAGATACAAAAATAATTATTGTGTTATATTTATAATCCAAGTTGGTACATGATATATATATGTATATATATATGTAGATTATATAACAAGTAGAGTAAAAATATACCAACTAATCAACATTCTTACAATTAACATAACATAATAATAAAAACAAATTGTGTCTGTGAGATCTATGCACTTTACAACAACAAATTCTTCATAAAAATATAGTATTTATATTTTAAGTTTGTATAATATATATACTCTAAATTATATATATGTAGGTATATATAATGTACTTTAACTACGTCCATTTTTCCCATTTCTAAACTTGAATCAATCATCATCAAGTTGTTTGTTTTTTTCGATTTTTTCACTTTTTTTTAATTTGGAAAAAATGTCGTGTTTTTTTATTCAAACTTAACAAAGAGGAAAATATCAAGGTGGCTAAAATTCTATAGAATTTTAGCCACCTTGGAAAATATTGTAAATTTTTACTCGTCGTCGTCGTATGTGATCTATCTCGTTTTTTATATAAAAAATAATTAATTTATAATAAAAGTCAACGTACAAACAACAATAGTATAATATTATATTATTATTTTTTCTACTCTCTACTATTTCTTGTCTCTGTCTATCTCTGTCTCGTCAACAAGTACAAAAAACTAATCAGGTATATATTGTATTTTGAAGGACGGTACGGGGGGGGGGGGAATGAAATGCAACCAACTCCATTGAATTTTTATTTTTATAATAACATTTTTTTAAAAAAAGATACATGTCATTAGAAAAACTGAACTAATTTGATTTTAAAATTGTAATGAATGACAAAATTCGACAAAAAATATAAAGGGGGTTACAATTTCTCTCATTTGTATTTTTTTTTATAAAAAAGGACTACATGCTTTAGGCATAAACCCGTCTAGGTCAAGAACAAATGTCCGCCTATAAAAACTCTGCTAAAACTTTCTTTTTTTTTGTGGAGAAATGATTGAACGCAAATTGTATTTTTTGGAAGACAAAGTCAAAATCAGAATCAACATTTTACTCTTTTTTTGTGTGTTCTCTTAAAAAATTTTTGAAAAAAATGATGATCCAATCATCCAATCAAAGTTAAAAACATTTTTGTGAATATTAAAAAAACTTTGGGAGATATGGGGTCAGTGACAAGTTTACAGGGATTGAATCAAATTGTCAAAATGAAGAGATTAACTTCTTTTTTTTGGAAAGATTTTCAACATTTTCTCTTATGAATCTGGACGTGTTTGAGTAAATGAGCCTTTTGACGAAAGGCTTTAGCACATGTGTCACACTTGAAGGGTTTTTCACCTGTGTGAGTTCTGAGATGAACTTTGATATTGGATTTATTGAGAAATCCCCGATTACAAATTCCACAACGATGAATAGGCTTCTCTTTCCCATTGTCGACCAATTCCAATGACTGACATGCGGCGGCTGAATTTGTTAATTTATTCGACTTGCTCCGTTTCTTGATTCCATTTGAAAGTTTCGATCCATTTCCAGACTACAGAGATAGAGATAGATGAGATGAGTTGTTGATTTTTGTGTGTGGGGAACATAAAAATAAAATGAAGTTATATTTCTAAAATGTAACAAAAAAATAAAATTTTAAGTATGCATAGAATTACCTGAGTAAAGTCTCCTTGGAATCCACCTGGAGTGATGAATCCATCATAATTTTTACGTTGATTGAAGGACTTGCGGTAGCGTCCCATAGTGGACGTGACGACGGCTGGTGGTGACACATGAGTTGTATGTGGTCTCTGAATGTCCGAATTACTCCCCATCCCATTTTGATCAAAAGGGGGTGAGCCAGGGTCAAGGGTGTAAGGGTCAACTTTGAGACCATAGATTGAGGTTGTGGACTCGGGGAGTTGATGTTGGGGTGAGGATAAATGTCTCTGGTTATTATTATGATTGTCCTGTCTCATTGATGGTTGCTGTAATCTTTTGATTTTTGTTTTTTTCCACATAAAAATCCCACATCGTCAATGATTTTTAAAAAACAAGGAGGAGAGTGACAGAGAGACAAATACAAGAGAAGGTCAGGTCAAGAAGGGCAGCACGACACAGGTCACAGAGAGTGAGGTCAGAGTACAAGTTGACAGTGTAGTAAAGAAGAGCAGAGGAAATATAGATCAAACAAAAAAGGAGGAGAGCCAAAGGAATATAAAAATAAATTGCATTATATTACATTTTGAAATTTTTAATTAATAAAATAATCAACTAAATGTGTACAAACTACAAATAAAATTACAATAAAATAAAAAATGATTGTAAAAATAAAAAGATTTGGTTAACCTTGATTGTAGAATGGATGAGGAGAAGTGTTCATGATTTTTAGATTGTTCATGAAATAAATGTTGTTGATGTTGTTGTTGTTGATGTTGATGATGTCCATTCATGTCTTGTTGTAAAAGATTTTGGAGGGTTGGATGAAAGTCTGAGGTATGTATTGTATTGTCTTGATCCAATTTATTAGAGCTGCTATGAACTGTTTGAATCACACATGCTGACTCTATCCAAGCATCCAATTCTGTCCAAGGGTCAATCGTCGAGGAGGTCACTCCACTATTACAGTCATCAATGGGTCCACCCAAACTTGGAACTGTACTATCCGCTATAGCACTATAAATTTTTAAAAAAACAAATTTCAATTAACATTTTCATTTCATCATTAGTATAAAATTTTCAACTCTATGTAGTTTGGTCACAGGCGTGCCATAAATCCTAAGAAATTCTACGCTTGACATGACTTCAAGAGAAAGTGAAAAAAAGGATGACACGGAGAATACCAAAGATGTGCTATAATACTTTTTTTACTTGGTATTTTCTTGGTCACATCTCTAGAATGAATCATTTTAATTTTTTTAGTGTCTACTCCTATCCTTGTACAGGGTCGTCATTTAATTCTTTTTTGTTACTTCACCACAAACCACACCAGACGATTTTAAGGAGCATTGGTTTTTTAGATAACTGTGGGAAGTTTGGGTCAATTTATTTCATTGAACATTAGTTTATAACGACTAACCCAAGTATTTGAGTGTAGTGAAAACATTTTTCGTCAAAACATGAGAACGAGACAAGTTGCTTTCTTAACATAAAATATCAAAAAAAGTAATCTTTTAGTTATAATTTCACAAAAGTTACTGTTTAAAAGAAGTGGCTATTCATTTGTGGTACTAATATGTCAATGTTCCAATTTAAGCAGTTGTTCAAATCACCAAAGATAGTTCAAAAAAGTACACATAAAACTAGACAATGCATGAAGGTATCTTAGACTTTTAGATTTAATTTCTTTTTAGTGGAAATAAATTCAAGAATTTTAATGTGAGACTAATGTAGAAAGATAGAGTCTTAAAAAATAAATTTGGTTACCTTCCAATGAGAGCGGCAATGTCATCAATGTCAGAGTTGAGGAGGTAGTCGGCTAATTCGGATTTAATGGAAGAAGAAGAATTTAACATGGGGGTTGTGGAGCTGGTGACAAGATCAAAGACAACGGAATTATTTCCACCACCACCCCCGCCCCCTCCGCCACCATTATAAGTGCGTACAAGGCCCATTTGGGGTAAATGAGGGTCATTGGCTGTCAATTGTGGATAGTCAGTAGATCCTGGATATAAACTTTTGAGTTCGGTCAAGTCAGGGGGAAGGTCAGGATGTCCTAAACTTAATTTTGCTTCTAAATTGGTGTCATCGTGAAGATTAGAACTGGAGGTGACACCAGGGACACCGTCTGGAGTTTGAGACATCATGTAATTCCATGGATTCCCTCCAGTAATTGAAACATTATTATTATTTGGTCCTCCAGAGGATTGTGGGTGAGAGTTTGTGTGTGGGGCCGCACCGGTTGGTGGACCATTCCCATTGTTATGAAGTGAACCCACATTTATTTGTAATAGTCCACCCGCTGAATTTAATTTCATCGTAGTCGTCGGCGTTTTCGTCGTCCTCCGTCAAAACCAGGCATTTCTCAGTTCAAACCTTCATTTTTTTAATTTAAAAAAAACAATCAATTACTCATACAAATTCTCTCTGAAAAAAATTCACAGCATTTAATTGTCTGTGACAATGACAAAACATGAATTCTCAATTTTTTGTGCTAGGGACGGACGGTGTACTAATTGTTCATGGCATGGACGACCAAGTAAAATCATGATCATATTTATTTTTATATGAAAGTCAAAGCAAGAGAACAAGAAGTTTCAAGCCACACTCTGAGAGAGAGAGAGAGAGAGAGAGAAACGAGGCGAGACAAGTTTTTCAGCCGCCAACTACAACTATAGTGTACACGCCTATATAGCAAATTGTCTAGGTTAACTCTTCCTCTACTTTTAACTGAACAAGAAAAAAAATGAGAAGATAAAGGAGAAGAGTGTGAATGAGCACACACAAAAAAGTGGATCTTTCCCTTTTCGTTTCGTTTCTCTCAATCTTTCCGCTCACTAACCCATTTAGTCCTGTAGCGTGACACACAAGGACCTACACAACTATCCTTCCATTTCTCCTTCATTTCCCATCCCTCCTAACTAAAATACCAAACAGAAAAATAAATGCCACAAAGCCAAACCAACAAAAAAAATACAATACGTCAGACAATACAATTTGCTCGTGCAAAATATACACAGACACCATCTTTTTATGCTCTAATCAAGCCACAAAGTATCATAACCTTTTGGTCTTGACATTAACATTAACATTAGCGTTTGAGACAAAAAAAAATATCAGCTGGTGAGCAACAAGTACATTTTAATTGAGCACATAAACCCCAAAGGAAATACTTAATAAGAAAGAGAGACTTTGAGAGCCATATATCGCAAAATCTCACCATTAAATTTCTTGAAAGTAATACTCAAAAAAACGAGAATCATTTAGACTATTTTTTTCCCCTCTTGTACATAGTTCTTTAAAACAATGACATTTAATAAAAATTTTGATACTCTGAGAGTGGAAATTCATATCTATGGTGTACCTAAAGGTATTGTTAAGGCGATTGGTATTAACGACGAGGGGTGTTAATTAAAGTAGGTCACCAGACTTTTCCTCTCTGAGACAAACTGGTAACCTTCACTTTGACTTACTTCATCTCAAGTACACTCACTAAATTTAATTATCTATCCTCTTTTTTCAATGTCCCCCCTCCTCTCATGCTGTCTTTCGTAGAAAGAAACTTTAACTGACTTCTGAATTAAAAAATTATTCTTTTTTGTCAAAACTTTTCTCAACTTTTAAATCACAATTACTGATAAAATATTTTTAATGAAATTTCAACAAAGAAAATCAAATAAAATTTTAAAACTTAATATGAAAGAAGATTTTGATATAAAAAAATTTGCAAAACTGAGATGATGACTAAAGTAGTTAAATAGCAAATGAACCATTCCTCCCTACTTGACGCCCTATTTAAGGATTCATCACATTGAAAGTTATCAAGAAAAAGACGGACACAGAGAATGAATTGAGTAAAATTTACAATGCAATTTAAACTCCTCATGCAAAATAAAAAAAATGCAAATTGACCCACAAACTTGAAAGTCCCAGTCCCTACCCATTTTTTCATTTGGAATAAACAGGAAAGTTTCAAGTTTTATCATTTCGATTGTGTGCACAACAAGAAGAAGAAAAAAAAGTTGTTTTTTGGCAATTTTTCAAAAAAAGAAAGAGACAATAACAACAAAAGAAAGGTACACAAGACAAGACAAGACAAAAAAAATGATTCAATAAAAATTCTGCACGAAAGTATGTACACACGTTAGAATTTAATTTCGGGGAAACTCTCCCGTTAATTAATTTAAACAAAATAAATACACCACAAACATACACAAAGAGAGAGAGAGAGAGTCAAGTTTAAAAGGAAGCTGAAGAATGTAGAACAAGGAGTAGAGATACAAGAAAATAATAGAACACAATATATTATAGGTACTTGGCTAACCTAATTGGTTCAGTCTGTGTCATGTGTGTGTGTGTGTCAAAGAAAGAAAAATCAGATTGAGAATCAGGAGAAGGAAGAGACAAAATAAAAACAATTGTAAAAATGTCATGACATACCGACTTTGTTCATAAGTACAACACCATAAAAAATATTTCATCGTCCTCTATAAGACACAGATAAAAAAACTACAGGAGTATACAAAGCATGGGAATCTACGTGCAATTTTTTGCAGTCTCTTTTATATCTATAAAATATATATGATAAAGTAAACGAGAGAGAGAGAGAGAACTTTTTTAACTCGTTTCCTCCTCTTGATCCTGACCGTGTACTTTTAGGAAGACGAGAGAGAGAGATGACACGAATTATTATAATTCTCTTTTACTTGAGTAAAAAAAGGAGTCTGTACTGCATGTGCATTGTATCACACACAAAAAAGTACAGTATAACAATATAAAGTTATATTGTTGATGCATAATAAAATAAAAAAAAATGGTTTTAAAACGTTGTGCTCGTCTCTCTGTACAATACTCTGTGTGTCATAGTTGTTTTAAGTGGTCGGTCGAGTGGAGAGAGAGAGAGAGAGAGAGAGAGAGCAGGTCGTGGATTACGAGCCATTTAACTACTGTATTTCACTTTTATTCAATGTCTACCTACCAACCCACCTTCCCTTCCTAATACATGGATGAACGTTTTATTGTTAAAATGTGAAAATTGTTGTTTAAGAAAAAATGTGGGTCAGTGGTCTACATTTTACCCCTCATTCTCTCCCCCCCTCCTCCTCCTTCACTCACTGTTTCTGTTGGCTACACAGCCTTAACTTGATCGTCTCATCATCCATAGACTATAGAGTTTTGATACATGTAAGTCAAGTATAATGTCGGTATATAAAAGTTAGACTTTTATTGTTTTCAGTTTTATACGTGTGTGCATTGTTGTCCCTCCTCCTCTTCTTGTGTGCTGTACCCCATCCAAAACATACATACATAGACCCGTGTCCCACTTGTTCACTTTTTTGAACACTCTAATGACCAACAATGTCAATCTATATATATCACGCACACACACACACATAGAGAGTCTTCCTAAGGCTTTGTGTGTGTATCTCTGTAGTAGGGCTAGTGAGTCTCTCTCTTTGCTAACTCATCATCATTTACTCATAATATTATTATAATAATAAAATTTGTATATAGTTATATGAGACACATCCGTCTGAGTCTATGTCTCGCTTTTACTCACAAGTGGAACACAGAGAGAGAAACACTAGAAATATATTCACATGTACATAAATATAGCCCTATACATTCTCTCAATATGTATGCAAATTCTATTCTTGAGCCTCTCTTTTACCCTTTACACATTGTTGAGAGAGACTGTGTGTGTACATGTACGTGTACACACATTTCCCTTTATATTTATGAACAAGGACCACGAAACGAATGTGAGGAGGTGAATGACAACCACAATGACAGCGTCTTATCCCTTTTTACAATTATACACATTGCGATACACCTTCAACTCCTCTTCTTCTTTATAGACAAGGATGGCCAATTGACAATCTTGATCATTATTATAGATTGAAATGGGATACCCCCATCCATTGAAATGTGAGTAACCATTTTCATTTATTTTTGGAATTCAAAAAAAAATTCTTTATGTTAAATCATATGATTTTAAATATGTCAATCAATTGGACCAAATTTTTTAAGTGTGTGGCATTCATGGAATATTTTATGTGGATTATTTTATGAGTAGAATCTCTAATTTCATTTTGTTTGTATAAAAATTTTGACGGTTTTCTATGTTATCAAGTTGCCTCAGAAAATAAATTTATCTCCGTGCATTCATCTTATCAAGATTTTACAGTTAAGTTCTAAAATGATTGTGATTGACATTGTATTTAGTACGAGATACGTTTGCTCTAGAGAGAGAGAGAGAGAGAGAGAGGATGCCGTCCAAAATTTTTAATTATTCTAGATTCAACAAAATATTTTTATATGGAAAAGTAGGGCTCGTTGAGTCTAATCCCATCTATTTTAGATTTGTGTTTTGTATGTATCCACATTTTTATTGTCATGAGCTCCATCCTCCTTCTCCTTTTTATTGTGTGGGACATGAGCACAGGGTCACTTTCCGTGTAGAGGACTGGGACAGACGTCTAGGAAACAGTAAAAGGGGCTCAAATGTGGACTTAATAACTTTTAGATAGATGGGCCAAGTGTCCAAGTGAAAGGGTATAAAAATAGGGACACTTATGTACGTTATGGGTCAACCAAATGAATAAGTAGGTTCCCATACATTTTTAATTGAACACCCCCGTTGACGTTGACTCCAATTCCCCTAAATTCCACATCCACCAGATTAGGTAAACTTTATCATTCTCCAGCAAACAAGTGGGCTTCCCTTAATACTTACTTTCCCACTGGACTACTTCTAATCCCAAATACTCGGAATTTTAGTTGTCCTTCTTAGAAATTCATTTACTTTCATCTTTCTCTCTCTCTCTCTTTCACTCCACTGTCCTATATTTCATAATTAATCAATTTTCATTTATTTCAACTCACTTGACTGTTTCTGCCCTTGTAATCTCCATACACAATCTAATTATTTATAGTTAACTTTTCCCAAAATATTTTCTTACATGGAACTTTAATCTCTCTGTTTTGTCAACGGAGTTTTAATCTCTTAACCTACATCTCAATGCACACAGAAAATCATAAGTCTCGATCATTTAATTGAGATCAAAGTCATTATTTTTTTCCCATAAAATTTCACTTAACCTTGAGACTTACTTCCCTGAATATTTAAGTACCCTCTGAAGTTTTAAATTGATGACACAATTATAATTTATAATTAATGTAATTCTATACAAGATAAATAAAAATTCCAAAACTTTTCATTATAATTTGTTTTAAACTTGATCCACTTAAAAAAAAGTGCGTACACCGTCCAGTGGCTTTGAATTCTCCATTAAATTTGCACAACCGTCCATACGTTGTGAACCATACCGCCGTCCCACAAAATTAATATTTAATTTTAAAAATAAAATTAAAAAAAATTCTTACCAATTTTAGCGATCCATGAGTAGAAGCTGGATCCAAAAATCCACAATTAAAAAATTCACTTTTATCTGTCAAAAGATAATTTAATTTTGATTTTTCTTTTATTTATATTCCATAAAAGATTTTCACAACAGAGTAGTTGACTTGAACCACAAAAATATTTATTGAGACCAAAAAATATCCTTCTTCTTGCTGCTTTGCGTGCAGCATCCAATCCAAAATATTTAAAAAAATTCACAAATTTGAACACCACCAACAAAAAAATAAATAAATAATTTATTATTTTTTTGAAGCACACAAAATGGAACTAGAAGATCACTACTTTTGGGTCCTAAGTAGACAAAATAAAAAAAATATTTTGGAGCTCAGAAACAACAAGTATGAAGGGAGGGATATTGTTGAATTGGGGGGAACAAGTCACAAATGAGGAACAAAATTGTGTGTGCTGGTTGAGACTGTACTACACAACACAACACACGAGGACTATACTACTAATAATAATAACAAAACAAGAGAGTATGATAATACTGTCCATCAAAAAAAATTGAGAGAGAGAAGAGTTTGAACTAGGGGGGAGGGGGGATGAACAATAACAAGACAACAATGCGTTTTAAAATTTTCAAGAAAATCAAAAAAAAAGAAGAATTAACAAAACACAAGAAAAACAGAAGAGAGAGGAAAACTACAAGTAAAGTGTGTGTGTGTAGTGTTGAAGCCCCAGTTGAAAACTGACACAGAAAAACATGATTATAGGACATTGGAAAAATTGTCCTAGATTCTTCCTACTCTTTAGTGGGGCAAAAATTGTTAAATGCTTTTACCTACTCGTATATATATATACATGTATATCCACATTGCATTCATCATATGTTTCCATACTCCTCAAAGGCAATGGCAATGGCAAAGCGGCTACGCTTACAATTCTACGCTAAATACTACATTTCATGTACTTTATGGGGAAGAACCCCTTTGGGCTCTCTCTCTCTCGTAGTATAACAAAAACCAGAGAGACAACAAAACCAGAAGCATCAAGCAGCATCTCATATGAGATTGTTCAGTATAGTCAACAGGTACTGAGTGAGTCAGTATTAAATCGCACAGTGTCTATATCAATGTCTGTGTATTGGCTTAAGTTTTGTCAAGTATTTTTCAATATGTACCTCGTCACCCCATCCTTAGCCTGTAGGCTCTCTCTCAAAATCCATTTTTCCCATGTTAGTTGTCACAGAATAGAGACTCTTCATATTTTGCATGTATGAAGAGTACAGATATACCTGTCTTATATCTCTCTCTGAATGTGAGTGTCTAGCATTTTGAACAAGTTTTGTTTCCTTTTCGATTGCATTAAATGAGGTGGTTAGTGGTAAAGTCGGAAGCAGCACAAACTCATTCGTATACATTTTCATTTTCAGTTCATTCTCAGTTTCGAACAAATGCATTCTTAAACAAATGACTTGAGCCCAGTCCCATTTTCTTTCCCCTCCAATGCTCAATCAATGGTGAAATAAATAAATACACTTTGACTTTAAACTTTATTTATTCTATTTAATACATATACCTTATAGGTAGTCATTCTCATTAAATAAATACCTTTAATAAAAACTTTCATTTATTAAAAAAAAGTATGGTAGTACCTAGTTAAGAAATGGGATTAATTTCTATATATTAATTTAATAATTGAGTTGAGATAAAATAATTAACTTTTTTTTCAAGAGAAAATGAATCAAGTATCTAATGCATGACCTCCACCTTCAATTTTTCTCTACATTAAATATTGTCTTGAACTTGAAGAATACATGATAGTCAGTCTTGTAAATAATTGCAAAGTGGGGGAATTAAATGGAGTACATGATATATTTAAAATAATGTTTTGTTTGTAGAAAATTGAAAAATATCTAAAAAGATCCCTCCCCCCTCCCCTTCATCCTCCTCTATTTTTCTGCTGTGGTAGTAAATACTATGTGATGCATCAAAATGATCCTTAGAATGTTGATCTTGAATCTTGACTTGATAAAAGAAAAATATACCTCAAAGACAAGAGTCGTAATATAAGAATAATACGAGGGGAGGGGGGTAATGTTGGGTAAATGAGTTGAGCGATGTGTTGATAATTGCAATCCTCTAATCATTTTTGTTCCATTTTGTATGTCAAGATCAATGGCTATATTATTATTATAATAAAATATTTTTATTATTTATAATTGACCCAAAGACAACAGACACTGTTGTCTGTGTGTGTTTGAAGAGGAGAGAGTTTTTTCGCGAGAGCTCTCTGTGCTTCAAATGTACCCCTTCCCTATGTGTCTAATGTACAGAGATAAATGTTGTGGAGGATCGTAAGAATAATAAAGGGTTTGGTGGTTTGTTTAGCAGGCAAAATATATGCATTTGGAAGCCACAAGAGCAGGCCTTAAAAAGTTCATCGATCTCGCTTTCACTTGAAGGAAAAAAAATAGTTTTTTGAACGTGTGTGTGTGTGCAAACTCAAGTTAGTTGACTGGTTCATTTTTTTCTGTGAAGGTACATAAATGTCATTTTTGTAAATGTCTGTGTACTCATACTTTTAGTTAGTTTGTAATTGTTGCTGGCAAATGACTCTTGACAATAATTATTCTTCTTTTGGTGTATGTACTCTCATTTTTTTTCAAGTCTATTGTTAACTTTAAAACATGAACGTCCTTTACTATTGACTCAGCTTTTTTGTATGTATGGAATGGAATAATGGATATGACGTACTAATGAGTAAAAATTAAGTGCGTGAGTTGAAGACATTCATTAATGAATGATATTTATAAAAAAAATCTTTTTATATGAAAATGAAAGAGGATGCTCAGAACAGTAAAATAAAGAGACAGAATTTTTTGAAGGTGTTGAGTTGTATCTGTTTAACAATTGATGAAAACGTGGTGACACTACTTAATGTTAGATTGTGATTGTAAAAATACAGATATCTGGGTTAAAATCATAATTCATTTTAATTAATTCTAAAAATTGTTCCATCATCATCATTTTATTTACAGCACTCGTTTCTCATGAGGAGAGACTACGGAGGATATAAAATTGTCAAAAGTATTTTTTTTATTTATTTAGTAAACTTTATCTTGTTAAATGTTTTGTGAAAAAAAAAGTTTTTGTTTACTTTTTTGTTGTTCTGTACATTACAACTCATCGTTTGGTTATTAGGGAATGCTTTTAGCCAACTATTTTGATTTTCATAAATTCAAAATAATTTTAAAAAACAATAGCTTCAAATGTTTCATTCTTCTTTTGTGTCGTCAAGTGTTTGAAGCGGCTTTGATTAGTTGAAATGTTCATGTTTTGCACATTTGCCCTGTGTATATAATTACAAGTCTTTAGTATTGAATCACACTTGACGTTGTGAACCACTTAAATTACTATACATGTAATTTTTTTTTGAATATAATGGGTCATATAAATTGAAATCATTCATGTTAATTACAACAACAAAAAAATACTTTTAAATGGAATGAATCTACAGGGGGAGAGGGGAGAACCTGAACCCATAAGAGGACGAGTAATAATAAATAATTATAATAATAAATAGGTTTTTAAAAAATACATTGTCATCTTGTAATTATTTTATTTTATTTTTTTCAACGTTTTTTTTCTTCGGTACTTACTTTGTTTTATCCCCCCCCCTCCCTTTATTATTAGTAACAAGTATTTTTATTACAAATTGATGACTAAAGTCGTAAAACCATATAATAGTTCTCCTGTAACCATTCTTTTCATGGAGGTGGACATTGTGTCTTTAATCATGTCAACTCAATGTATGAATTTTTTTTATATTACTCATAATAATTCACATCATTTCTATCATTTGACCTTTCTATGAATCAATATAAATTTTCATTGTTCCTTAAATTAACATTTATATTTAAGTTAATTTGAAGTCTTATTTTATTAGAATTTTCAAGCTTCTTTTTTGACAGGAAATGTCAACATTTTTACTAAAAAAATATATTCTGATTTGTCTTCATTATTGAATTGTTTGGGGATTTGATTTAATTTGTGACAAATATTAAATTTGTCTACTCAGTTTGTGTCGCCGCCCAGTGCTCATTTAAGTAAAAAAGCTCATTTAAATAATGATTTAACTTGATGAATGATGACTCTCTTTGTGAAGACGTTTGTGCGAGGGTGTGTTGAGATTTTACTTTGCGTCAATGTTCTCGGAAACATTTCCATCCAATCTTTCCATTCCTTCCTTTTAAGTGAAAATTGATTTTTTTCAACGTATTTAAAGTAAAAAAATGCAGAGAATAGAGACTTAATAAAATCAATTTCCACGTGACAGTTAAAATAAATAAAATGTATGATATATCCGTACAATTAAAATAATACTATTAAAATATTTCCTTGATACTTTCCTCAAAAGATTTGTACAATTTAATCAATATCAAATGACATTAAACTAAATAATTTATGACTGAGCAAAGTCCTTATCATACTTTTGGATTAGACTTTAAGATTTTAGACATGCACACATTTCACCTAAATTAATCGTCTTAATCTGTGTAATAAAATTCCAAATCTTTATAAGACAAGTGACACATGTGGTGGATGTGATATCAATTTTTTTTGAAAATCAATGATCATACTTTCATACTCTAAGGTGAACATCCTTCATAATCAAGAGATCACCATGAACTTTGTCCTGTTCATCCTTGTATGAAATGATTTAAATAGCATGCTCCAGTACAAATAACTCTCAAGTTGGAGTTATTTTTTGAATGAGACTTTACTGTAAAATATATTTTACTTAATTTCCTTTCAAATTAAAATGTGTGAAATATCTTTGAGGAAAAAAATCCACACGATTCTAATTTCATTGCAGTTCTAGTCGTCATACTATGTATGAAAATAGTATGACCTTCTGATGAATGAACGAGTTGACTCTATTTCTACTAACACTGATGATAATAAAAAAAAATTGCCCTTTTTCTTAGCAGCTAATATTAAACTTGGAAAGTATTAAAACATGAAAAGTGTTGATATGTAGTACTTGATGCAATGTTAATTAAAGGGATTTCTCTTGACAGAGATAAGTTAGGAAGTCCATATAGGCCGGATAGAATTTAAAAAGCCATTTTCCGTATATACATTTAGCTATATATAATTCAATTGATTGATCATGTTGAAATCTCACACCGACAAATTGCAGGAGAGGTACATGTGAATGCGTAAATATGGAGCAATTATAATTTATAATAGGTATATAATAGTACAATTTGTTATCTAGTATACGATGTATTAGTCTCGAGTTGATTTTGTGCACTTTCTGCATAATCATATATTAATATGAATAATAATAAATAATGATAAGAGGACAGCGAGACAAACTAGGTGAATCATGATAAGGAACACACACACGTATCAATTTTTCATGATAGGTAACTAAAAAACAAGTCTCTAATAATTTAATACTTCAGTTTTGTGGTTGTTGTCTTGAATGTAGCAATCATGCGATCAATTGTATCGTATTGAACCTTGGAATAGTAGTTGAAATTGTCACACTAAAATTTATTGAGACTTGAGACTCTGAAAAGGTTTTTCATAATTTAATTAGTTGGATAAGTACTCGTGTGAGTTTACAGTTTCTTCCGCTACAATTAGTTATTTTTGTTATATATGTCAATAGTTTGTTATATTATATAAAAATAATTGCGACTTGCTAGTATTCAACACAATCAGTGCCTCAATAAATTAAGTATTACGTATCAACATATTACGTACTTGTACAAAAGCAGCGTCGTAAAAAAATCAAGTCTATAGTTTTGGTAAATAATATTTTATGAAAATTTATACTTAATTGAACCATGTAATTTTCAACAAGATGACAAGTTTCCCCTTGATTGAGAGTGGTACGAGTACTTGCTCCTCCTTTGGTTATTTGTGACTCGTGAGCCATACAATGTTACAATTTAATCGTTGGTGATGACGCCTGTAAACTGCTCAAACAGTCCATCGCCCCATAATAAAAAGATATCTACAGTAATAAAATAATACTCTGCATTATCCATGCTAACATTGCGATTATTATATCCTATTGCAAAAAGTATTACATGAATACTATTTATAAGAAATTGTGTTACCTCACGGGAAAATAATTCCCCCCATTGGAATTTAGACACCGTCAGAGTCCATTTCTTGGGCACCGAATTGCCAGTATACCCTTGAAAGGTTGTTTTTAAGAATAGTCAAACCATGTTTTTTCCCTTGACCATTCACAATCTAACAATGAACAAATAATAATTGGACCCATCATTAAAATATTACAAGTAGCACATGATTAATTATTCATTCCAACAAACTCCATGAATAGAACATGCAAAATACAATAAACTAACAGTACACTAAACATGAAATAACTGGATACTCCCAAGTAAGTTGGGAATAATAATTGAGCAATTAAGTAATGTATAAGTACCTTAGTCCTACCTTAGTCAGTAGTCTTCAAAATCAGAACAATTGTTTTGTGCGCTCCATATTCTTTTTTACTCCGGATTACTTCCGGAATCCAACCCTACGTGTGATAACTATTTCATCAGCCCATGCTGACATCATCTAATTTCCCTATCCACATCATTGAACGAATTAGTCATACGACAAGATTTTGAACATTATAAAATCAAAATCTGAAATAAAAATGAAATAAAAACACTTTTCTAATTTTATTTTGGTCCCACACATTTTTTGAGAGATTGCCTTGTGCGTTTGGGAATTTCAAAACAAAAAATTTTATTTTTACTAGAGATAAGTTTATTGTAAATTGTAATCAAAGGTGGTTAATAGTACTACATTAGATTAGGAATAAAAATAATAATAGTAAATACCAGATAACAATGTCATTCGATTCCAGTGTTGTGTACACAGAGCGCAATCATCAAGATGACACAGAATGTCACCTTGGTACTGAAGAGTACGTCAACAGTTCTACAACGTCAACAGCAGCGTGTACCTTATCATCGACAGCATTGGATGATTCAACAACGATGAGTCCAATTTTGAGTGTGGAAGGAACACCAGTTGTAGACAAGGGGGACGACGAGGAGCCGGTGGCTGAGAACGAGCTCTCAAACCAAATGTCATCTCGCAAAAAGAAGAAGATGCCAGCTCAAGAAGGACAACAAACCTCAACGAGAAGGAAAAGAAAATTAACTGTTGAAGTTCCAACAATTCAAAAAATGACTGCCGATACAGACAGTGTACCAGTTTACCAGTCGCTAGAAAATATCCCGTTATCTGCCAGACCACTTCAACCAGTAAATTTTATATACATACTTTACTTACATTTATTCAATTTGTTGCAGTTCACAAAAATTATCATATATTTTTATATTATGTATTACAAATGTGACAGTTTTTTAAAATTTTACAAATGTTTTATTTTAGACCTTAAACCATCCTACTCCTTTTAGTGATGAGATTATGGCCGTGATGGAGAGGAATCGTATTGACTATACGAATAAAATATCGGTTGAAATGGCTCGTGAAGGACAGGGTAAGTTTTGCAACTTTTTGGAGATTTATAAAATTTATTCTTGATGAAAATATAGTAACTAATATTTTTTAATGTCTATTTTTTTAAAATAGTTTCTCGCCCAATTCGAGTGTATGCCGATGGAATATACGATTTATTTCATCAAGGACATGCGAGACAACTCATGCAAGCTAAAAATCTATTTCCTAATGTCTACCTCATTGTAGGAGGTAGGTGGGTTTTGATATTAGAGTCTTCAAAGTTTTGATACATTCTTATAAAGTACTCTTTTTCTCTATGTGTAGAATAAGTCACACTCCTGTGTCTTTTAAATTCACATTTCACAACACATTGTGCTATTATTTTATGTGTGAAAATTCTACAATATGAGTGGAATCATTTTTGATTATAGCAAAACTTTGAAATTTGTACTCAAACTTACTAATTCAATGACATATATATTATTTATTCATTCATAGTTTTTATAATGTGCTTTAAATTCCTTTGATTGTATTGTGTTTTTAATTACAGTTTGTAACGATCGTTTGACTCATACAAGAAAAGGATGTACTGTTATGAATGAAATAGAACGCTATGAAGCAGTAAGACATTGTCGATATGTTGATGAGGTATATTTTGGTTTTTTTTTTACAAAAAATATATACAAAAATAATCACATTGTGTATAATATACCTATAGGTACAATATGGAGTGCTCGTAGAATAATGTAATAATAATGTAATAGGTTGTCCGGGACGCACCATGGGAGCTTGATGATGCTTACTTGAATTATCACAAAGTATGTCTGAATTGAAGTTCAATCAAATTTGATTTAGTACATTATTTGATGGGTTTTTTTGTTGGTTTAATCTCTGTAGATCGATTTTGTGGCTCACGATGAAGAACCATACCCAACGGTTGGAGAGGATGATATTTATGCTCATATAAAAGCCCGTGGTATGTTTGTAGCGACCCAAAGAACCGAAGGTGTGAGTACTTCAGATATTGTGGCTAGAATAGTTAAAGACTACGATGTGTACGTGAGAAGAAATCTTGCTCGGGGTTATAGTGCCAAAGAACTCAATGTGGGCTTTATAAACGTAATTTAATAATACATTACCTACACACTTTATTGTCTGCAACTTTAAAAGAAATTATATTTATCAAGTACATTTTTCAAATTTTATTTTTAGGAAAAGAAATTCAAGTTTCAAAATAAAATGGAGTCGTTACGTTTAACGGGGAAACGGGTATTGGACAATCTAGAAGAGAAAAAGACCGACATTATTCATAAATGGGAGGACAAATCTCGAGGTATACCTAATTAATAATTTGTTTGAGCTTTAATTTTGTCCTCCTTTAATTGTACACATGCTCAAAATCAATTTAATAATTTGATTTCAGAGTTTATTCATTCATTCCTCCTCCTTTTCCAAAGAGATGGAAGACTTTCTGAAATGTGGAGTAATAGTACGAATCGAATTCTCAAAGCACTTAGTCCTCCTCCATCCCCAGGTGGAACCCCTTCGTCCTCACATTTTGGAGACTATGAAGACGACGATGAGGATGAGGATAATGTCGTCAATTTTGAGGATGGTCTCGAGGGAAATTACCAATCTGAAGAACAAGATGAAGATGAAATTCCTCGCAAAATTAAACGGTTCAACTAGTCTGAGATGAGAGAACAAAAGTAAAATTATGGAAAAAATTATGCATATATGAATATTTAAATTTTTTAGAGGCAGCAAAAAATTTCAGTGTGTGTGCAATGGTTGTTGTTGTTTATTGAATACATAGTAATTTATTTTTAGGCCAATCCTGATATTGTTGGTGTATTAGTGGAAGAGAATACTTATTTATTTTAAAAAAACAAATAAACGTGAATAATAGTGAAATAAATATAGGTATAACCACTAATAATAATGTTATTTTGTTTCGTCTTAGAATCTGAAAAAAACAACGTTTTAAAACGCGCTATATTATTACATTTCTCTCTTATCGTTTGATTCAAAGATGATTGTAAATTTTAAATTATTAAAAAAAAACTCTCTTGTAAAATTAGTATATAAATAGTGATATTATATTTGTGTGTGTACTCCTAATTGCAAAAGATGATGATGGGGAAATAAATTAATTTATTGAATAAAACTCAATTTTTCATTTAATCACTGATTCATATGGAGGGGCGGCAAGTTTGCAAAATCTTTGAAGAAAAAGGCTTTGGAGAAAAAGCAACCAAGGAAAAGGGACACGTGTATCTAAATACGAATTTAAGCAACTTTAATTATTTAGAAATCATGTGTCATTATAATTAAGTTAACCTTGATTAGTTAAAAGCGCAGCAGTCAAAGAATATTTAATTCTCTAACGTCTATGACTAATATTAGTCTCATAGATCTTAGATTTTGGAAATTAATCTCGGGGACGAGATTCCCTCGTTTTCTTTTTTTACACAAGTTAAAGTTATAAAAAAATTGTTATTGTTGTTAAAAAATACACAACTTCGTTCCGTCTACTTTCCTCTCATCTCCTAATAATGGATCTTCCATTAGTGACTCCGACCGAGTCAGGAGATAAATTAGCCAATGGTAGTAGTAATTGTGTGAATAATAAAAATACAAATAACAAGAGTTTAACATGTCAAGAATTACAATCATTGTCCGAAATGGACAGGTAAGTACATGAATTTACTTTAAATGTCATTACATTATTACAAATTTTCATTCTAATCAGAATAAACCTAAAATTTATGTACAAAACACTATGAACTTGGTTCATGCATTTGTATTTGTTACTTTGTAAATGACTTTGATACAATGATGTCTGAACATTTAATTAATGAACGTAATTTGTGTCTGTTTTGTTATTCCAGCCGACAATTTGGTATTTTGAAATTAAATGAACCGGAGAATACAGAAAAGAAAAAATTAGTTTTAAGGGTAAGGATTCTAAGAACATTGATACACATGTTATTTTCAAAGTGTAATTGACAATAAACTGGAAAACTAATTATTATTATTTACATAGGCAATTGACCATCTAGAACAGATAATCGTAGAAGCTCAAGATGATTGTTTTGGTAAAATTTTACGCGTTGACCCGAAAACTTTCTGTAAACTTGGCCACTTTCATCTACTACTCGATGATTATAGTAAATGTAAGTCAATCATTACAATCTGGTTGTTATTTCCTTCAAGACTAATTAAATTATATGTATTTACCTTATATTTGAATCACAACATTTGACAAATGACGTATTAGAATCTAAGATATCCTTACCCAATGTACATTGTATACAGTAGATAGAGTGTTTTTATGAAATTATGTAGAAATTATGATATATTTTTTTACTTTCCAGTCATACAATTTAATTTGAGTAACACATATTTCTTATGCTAATCATTTGTCTTGTTTTTTTATGAATATTTACAGCTCTCTCAGCTTACCAAAAATACTACAATGAAAAAATTGAAGAATACTGGAAAGATCCCTGTTTTCTATATGGTCTAGGTCTTGTTCTCTTTCATTTCAATGCCCTCTCATGGTACGTCAATTTAATTATCTATTTTTTTAAACTTAAATGTGCATTAGCGTATGTAAGAATTTGGTCCTTTTCTACTAAAGTAGTAGATGTTAGTCTAAATATTAGGTAAATCTTAGAATTCACTGATTCTGTCGAGTACAAAATTTGAAAAATGAATCATAGGATATGGTAGAACATTTGACGTAGAAAAGTTAATTGTAATAGAATGAGTATTTAGAAAAAGAAGGGTCATGATCATGAAAATGTAGGGATTTAGTGTACAACAAGTAGGTATCAATATTTTTTGAAAAGAAAGTGAAATCGCTTCGAATTTCGTACGCACAAACTATTGAATGCATGCGTACTCGGCTGTTACCAAGTTGATCCTTTGAAAAAGTATGCACGACGGGTATTTGATGAAAGGCTCTCACTGTACATTACTACCCAAAATGCATTTTGTACCATTGCAGCCAAAGCGCAAAGAAGAGAGAGAGAGAGAGAGCTTCAATTAAGGGAAAAGGTAGTAGACGCCTCGATATAAAGGACGACGGCTCCATTTTGTACATACAAAAACTTTGTATGCCAAAGGCAGACTTTGATATAGTTAGTCGACAGTGTACTGGCTAGTGTGGTGGGGTATACTGGCAAAAAGCTGCTTGTTTCTTCCCCTGCGTGCCATCGTCCCAAACTATTTCGTGAACACTAAACCGTAGACTCTTCCTGTGCGTACAAACAGTTATTGTTTATATGATCACGTAGCCCCTCTCTGTTCGGAGTGAACGACGAGGGCAATAGACTCTTGTATTACTAGTAACAGAAAATTTTTATATACACTCCTCATATTTATACTTATATATTTCATATTTCATTGTGTTCAAGTGTTTCGAGTTAAGGGTACAAAAATATATATCTATATATATATTCTTGTGACTAATTTGATACTGTGGCGATTTAAATTTTTTAGGTTGAGTGTGATTGTGTGTGTGTGATTGTGAGCTTTTTTCATTTTGTTCTACATCTCTCACACTATAATATTATTACTTTGTATTTCAATTAAAACAAAAAAAATTTTAACGTGCATCAAACAAAAACATTAGGGTAACAACAACACACACACACATTTCGGGTAAAATATAATTTTTTTTCATCGTTTTATTTCGAATCAAATTATTTTTAAATACCTTGTAGTTAAACAGTAGGAAAAATTGTATACATAAAAATTTATTTTAAATTGTCTCATGGTACTTAGTTATGTAATGTAGTAGGGACAAAAGATAAGTTAATGAATGTCAAAATTAAACTTCAATTGGCATAGTGTGTAGAAACTAGAAAGACAATCGACAATTTAGATTATTATTCATTGAATCGCTCTACCTTTATTAAAATAACAAAAAATTATTATTCAACTTGTAACCGTACATAAGAAAATATAATTGACTCTAATTTTGATTTTGTTTTTTTTTTGACTTTGTCAATTTTCAGGTCTCGTCGCATTTTTCTTGAACTATTGTATGTTCACTCAACTTTTTCGTGTAATACCCAAGTTCATATACGACTAGGGATAATATCTAAATTAACTGGGGATTTGACAGGACTAGTTCATTTTCGTATTGCTCTTCGTAAGTGTAAACATTTTGATCAATTAAGTATAGAACTGAAACCAAAAACAATTTTATTACCTTTATGAGTTATATGTACACGACATGAATGATCCTTTTTAAGTTATAAAATAAATTTCTTTTGTTTTTTACAGAGTGTTCAAATTTGAGTAGTAGTGAAAGAAAACGTGTACTATTTCATATTGCCCATTTACATGAAGTTAACGGAAAAATAACCCCTGCAATTCAATACTATACCGAAATTATTAAGCCAGTGAGTCAGTTTAGTCAAGAAGATTCCAGTGCGAATTTAGCGAGTATAAAGGCTGATGCTCATAGGCAAATTGGTAAGTTCTTCTAACTTTCAATTATCCCTGTGATTATTTTGGAATACCTTCCCCTTATTTTTATTTTGAATGTCAGGTTGGCTGTACCACAGTAAAGAGTGCCTTGGTGATCGAACCGGAAGGGAAACTTCGGCCATTCAACATCTCCAAAAGTCAATTGAGTCAGAGCCAACATCGGGTCAAACTTTATACTTGTTGGGACGGTGCTATGCATCCATAAATAAAGTTCATGATGCTTTTTTAGCATACAGAAACTCTGTGGATAAGTCTGAAGGGAATGCGGATACTTGGTGTTCTATAGGGTATGCTGATGCTGTTACTTATACACAAAACAAAACTGTGCATTCCCTGCAACTTTGTTTATTATTTACATTTAAATTTAATTTTTTGTTATTCTTCTCTTTGTCAATGACCTACAGAGTCTTATATCAGCAACAAAGTCAACCGTTAGACGCTTTGCAAGCATATATTTGTGCCGTTCAGTTGGATAAACATCACGTAGCTGCCTGGACAAATTTAGGAATTCTCTACGAGTCAGCCGGACAAATAAAAGATGCTTTAGCTTGCTACGTGAACGCTGGACGAGGCGCGAAGCACTCTCATGATACGAGCATCAATCCTAATCTACTCACCAGAATTAGATTCATTAGTAATCATATGGCACATGCACCACAGCAACAGTAAGTACATACATACATATGTATGATTATGTTTTTTAATCCTGTCTGGGGTTCTTCTTTATGTACAGGGTCCCACATAACCTCTTGCTCCCCCTCTACAGCCTAAACTACCATCATCAGAAAAAATCCAAAATTATAGTTTTGTAGAGCTTTCAATTCTACATCTAACACCCCTCTTTTCATTGACCGAGGTCAAAGAGTCTTGACGTAATTAAATTTTGAAAAAAGGTCAAAAGAATTTTGATTTTTTGTGAAAAAAATTCCAAAATGTTCTTCAAAAATTTTTTTTGACAAAAGTAAAAATTTTATTTTGTAGCCCATTGAATTTCGTGAATACTTGAAAAGTTTCGAAGCATTTGGTCGCTGTTTGAATTTTTTAAAAATAAAATTTTAAAACGACTCAAAATGCAACTCAAGGAAGCTGCAAACGCAGTTTGATGTTACTTTAGATTTTAATTTTTTTTAATTGGAAAACTAAAGTCAAATTAGTTGAAATTGCACGACTTGATAAAGAATTAAATGGGCTACAACGTGGAATCGCTCGTTTTTTTCCAACAAAAATGTCATCAAAATTTTACACGCTTTTGAAAAAAAATTGACTTTTTTTAAAAAATGTTGCCACAGAACTCCAAATTTTCAGTTATTATTTTCCAAATTGACATGACTTGTGCATAATTAAATGCTCTTTCAGATGGCTATCTTGAAAGTAACTCAAAACATTTGCTGTCTTCAAAAAAAATAATTTCGAAAACTTCTTTTTATAAAAAACTACAAAAGTTTGAATTTTAGCGCTCAACTCTACACAATTTGACCCGGGTCAATGAAAGTAGGGGGGTTAGATGTAGAATTGAAAGCTCTACAAAACTATAATTTTGGATTTTTTCTGATGCTGATAGTTTAGGCTGTAGGGGGGGAGCAAGAGGTTATGTGGGACCCTGTAGTTTGTTGGATTTTTGTGACTATAGTTTTTTAATATGAAATTAATATGTCTATACATATATATATATATATGTTGTTGTTTCAAGGAAATTTACAAAATAAATACAGAGAAGAGAAAAAAAAGGGGAAGGAAGTTGATGATTACATGCATATTATTTTATATAATGAGTTTTGGGACCTATAAAGTGTATTAATATAAAGACAAAATGAAATGGTAAATGGTTCAACGGGTTGATTGTTACAGCATGGGATGGGAATGTTCACTCAAAATGAGTGAGAGAGCCCTGGGTGGAATATTTTATTGGGAGGGATGTACACACTCTAATATGTACAGTCTACATTCTAGAATTTGAGAATTGAGAGTGGTCTTAAGAGAGAAAGAGGGGGAGGGGGGAAAAGAGTGTTAAATAAAAGTGAAAAGGGTTTGTATTCAGAATGAAAGAGTCATGTTATTAGTTGAGAGAGGGTCATGTTGTTGGAAAAGCTATAGATTTTTTTTCATGAAGATGAAGTAAAACGAGGACGTGAAGACTTGACGTGTCTTCAATGAAGAAGAAGAAGAGAAAAAAAACCTGAAATCAAATAATGTGAGCCGCCTCCACTTTTTTTTCTCTCTCTCTTCTCTAGCTCTTCATGTCTGGGGTAAATTAGTATGCGGAGAGAGTGCAAGTGTTTCTGTGATGAAGGCAGAGCTAGCTACTTTTGATCAAATCGTGTTCAGGCCAATGTTTAATGTTGGCTTCCCTTCTTGCTCGGGTGGATGGAGCTCCTACTCACTGAATAACAATCAGTTTAGACTCTACTTTGGCAACCTTTTCCGCGTGTGTCTTTCACGCGCTTTATTTCTCTCTCTCTCTCAAATACTTGTAGACTTTTGAGTACATAGAGATAAAGGGGATCTCTCGTCGTGTACGTACAGATATGCATGTACATGACTCTCTCTCTCTGTGTTTGAGAGAGAAGACTTTCTCCTCCTTTCATTCCCACTTCCACAGTCAGCCACCACTACACACAAAGAACTAACCCACTGTTTCAACCTACACGTGTACTAACTCTCTCCTACACTAGAAAGTCTCTCCTCGTTCTCCTCTAAGCACTTTACTCTCGACTTAAGCTCTCTGTCTCTCTCTCTATGCATATGATCATGAATACTTATTGCACCACAGAGTGTCTCGTATTGCCACTGACATGCTCGTGGTAAAAGGAAAACTCTCAAAGATTTTCTCCTCTCCTTTCTTTAATTTATTCTCTCTTGTATCTATTTTTTAACGGAGAAACTAATTAGCACATATGTCTCTCAATACTTTCTCCAAAAAATCAGACTCTTTTCCCTCCAAATCTTCCCACTTAACCTCATCGATACATTGGACGTGTGGACCCGTCTAAATTAAGGGAACCTTGTGGACTTTGGACGTGTACACCCGTCAACTGTTGCTATTAGCAACGGCCTCAGATTTGAACTCAGCGACATTGAATTAGTCTACTTCACATTCAATTAACCTCATGGTTTCCCGTATTTACTTGGGCCCACACAGTATTTTCAACAAAAATTAATTCTGTATCGTAAAGGTTAAATATAAATATCTAAACACAATTATTTATTTTTATTTTTCATAAACTTGTCAATTTCTCTAACGTCCTAAGGGGAAAAGAAAACAGGGAGGGTGGTGAAAGTGGATTAATAGATTTTGGCCTAAAGACGTAAAATTAACTAGAGAATTGTATACACAACACGTGTATGAGGAGGGAGGGAAAGAGAGAGAGAGTAATTTTGAAAAGTTTAATAATTTCTTGAGCAAGTCTCTTCTTTTTTAGACATGGGACATATCTTATATAAAAAACAGAGAGAGAGAAAGGGCACGTATTTCATGGACTTATAAAGAAAAGCCTAAGACACACATGGAGTTTCTTCTCACAAAATGTTATGTCATGGCTTGGCCAATGCCAACTTCAATGTAATGCAGACGAGCCTAGAGTTACAGAGGAAGAGGTGAAGAAGAGGAAGAGAGCACATGGCCAACCATGGCTTGTGGAATCAAGCAGAATCTCTTTGGGTGAGACTCAGTTGGAATCCATAAGTAGGCTAGGACTATCCCCATGTATAGTGTATAACATGACTATTTGCCAGAGACTACATTCCCTATGTATAAAAGTATATAAGGAGGAGAGGGGGAAGTGTATCATCATTGTACAATATTGTATAAGAGAAGACTAATATGTATCACCCATTATTCCCTTAGAATTCCAATTGGCTTTGGCTTTCGATTTTACTTACAAGGAAACCATACACTATGCATGGGCATGACTATAGAGAGATCCAGATTGAAAGAGTTAAGAGAAAAGGGATATGATGGGATGTGATCTCGTTTGGCGTTGGGATGTGTGTGTGGCTCCTTTAGACTTTAGTTGGGGAAAGAGAGAGAGAGAGAGGAGGAGGAAGAAGAATAGAGAAATATTCTTTCACCATGCCATAGTAATAGTCGTAAATAAGAGATAGGAGAAGGAGAAAGAATAGGGGCGGAGACTTGACTGAGTAGAATTTTGAGGATAAAAGTCTCTACATATCTATGTACAATTTCATTGGTATTTTCCCTGTAGAAATGTATGAGAACGTGAGAAGCTTAAATTGCGATTGTATACCAACTCTACAAGAAGGTACCAGTACAAGTCTCTACCCAAAAAACCCTTTCTAGTATCTACTGAACACAGAGAAAGAGAGAGAAAGTCCTTCGTTTCCGAAAAAAGAAACAGAGTCCAAGTAAAGAAATTGAGTTTAATAACATTATGTAGACTTTATCCTCCTCATTCTATATCGAAACCATGTACATGTTTTTTATGCACTCTCTCTCTCTCTCTTGTCTGTATAAATATACTCACCCAAAAAAAAGAGAAAAAAACTTGTATAGCCAACCCAAAGAGAGAGAGAGAGAGAGAAAAGGTGGAAAAGAAGGAATGAAGAGTAAATCTTTTACAAGAAGTTTGTGTGTAAGTTCATGGAACCGCCCATGTTTTCTCTCCTTTTTTTTTACTTGAGCTAGAGAGAGATTGAAGAAAATGAGCAAGAAGAGTTTTCTTCCCTTTCTCCTCTTGGCATTTCCTTTTACCGACAAGTTTCTCTCTCTCTCTTCATATTGGGGCTTTTCTCTATCTTTGTCTATTTGCTTCACATGGGAAAATACAGAGAGTAAATGTATAGTGACGGGGAGAGTAAGTTGCTTTGTGTGTGTGGAGAAATCCCAAAGGACGTTTGATGTTCATTAAATCCTCGGCTCTTTGAAAATTGGACTTGGCCAGGGAAAAACACGCTGGTGCGGCAATTTCATTACACACCGCAACACTATTTCTCAAGCCAAGTGTGACTTTGTGGAAACTCTCCTCCTCCTTTGTCTAGTCTCCCTACTTTCTCCATATCATGTACATAACAACTCTATTATCTTTCTCTAGTCAATGCTTAACCTCCTATGATATGAAGGGGGTACAGTGTTACAATGTAGAGAGTGTAAAAAAGAGAGATAAAGTTAAAGAGACAGGGAAAGGCTATTTTGTACATTAAAAATAGAATGACATGTTTGTATTATTTAACTCCCTTCCCTCCTCATTGAATCCTTGGCACAGAATACTAAGTGAGTGTCTACAATCTTAAATGTGTAAAATACATACATTATTACATAGTAAAAGTCAAGAACTGCCACAAGCCAATCCATTTTCTCTCTTTCTCTTTCTAATCCTCATCTTATTATATAACACACTTACATATATCTCCATATAACTTTTAAATCTTCAAATACTCTACATGTATCTGTCCCTACATTATTATTACAGAATTACCCTCCTCCAATTCCTCATCCCCTGTCTCTTTATCTAGAAAAGCAAGGAGAATGGCCATTACCTTCCATTATGGTGAAAAGTCTTATGCTCCTTTTTTAGCTTGAAGGGAAAGAGAAAGACGAAGAAATGCGGGAGGGGGGGGGGAATGAACATTTGCTATTTGTACTTAAAAACCGTCGACGTCAAGAAGTTGGAAAAGGAAATGGAGAGGAAATAGAATCAGGACATTTATTGGTTCACTCCCTTTCAACTAATTTCGATTAAAAACAAATTTACGATGGATGACGAAGAAACGACGACTCAGTTGGTTCCTCTACAAAATTTCCTTTTTTTAAAAAAATACTTTTTTACTAACATCACACGCTCCGCATCTTTGTCTCATTGAATGGTTTACCTTGTTGCATTGGAGGGGACAAATGTTGGGAGTTGGAAGGGCGAGTGTTAGAAGTTGGTGCCGTTGGGCCTAACGTTAATTACAAACTTAGCACATAATTGACTGATCGTGAGTATTACGTTTTTAGAAGAGAGAGAGAGAGATGGTGGAGATGGATTAAAAGGTTGATTTGAGCAATTCAGCAGGGCTTGATTAGTTCAAGTCGTTTAAAGACTATTTAATAGCTCTTCCTACTCAGAATGCATTCATGGTGAGAAACCCATCAAATTCTCGTTAGCATCCTCGCTAATTGTTGAAAATTTTTTCTCTCTCCTTCCTCCTCCTCCTCCATAAATTAATTGTCCCAATTAAATATTAGTTGTTGGCTTAACATGCCTCATTCATTGATGAGTGTTTCTCTATGTAAAATAAATTGAATATGTATAGTCCTAGTAGATATAATATATTTTATATACATTTAAAATAAATGTTATAATCTTTGAGGCCTTGAGGCTGTAATAAAGCTGTTAATTTTCAATTTACGATTAATTTTGACAATTAAATGACAGTTGAGTTTTGACAAGTTGAAAATTTTAGACTACTAACTAAAAGTAGTGACAAATATATGGACAAATAGAAGAGGGACATCCTTGAAAGCTTTTTAGTTTAAATTGTACATGTGTATAATATTAGCTATTAAATGAGAAATATATGGAGATTGACTTTGTAGAAAAGTGTCTTTTTTTTAGTTCTCCATGTTGTGTTGTGTTAAATGGCTTATAATGAAATACAACTAGGGGCTGAGAAAACACATAGAATAATTTAGATGCTGTCAGGTAATGTACAAGAGACTCCTCGTACCTCCAACTAAAATACAAGTATAATGTAAAGAGAGAAAGAGAGAAGAAAGGCTTACGATTAGTAAAAGCCAAAGCCAGAGCAAGGCTGTTGATGCGAGTAGTTAATTAAGGAATACGATTTGTTGACTGATTACTATTTCCTGTCGGCTGTGGTTACATTTTCCCTCTGTCTCTTCTCTCTCTCTCTTTCACAGCAGGAGCTCATGCATAGTTTACCCTTTTCCCTTTACTCCCATTTACTCACATTTTCCATGTACATACAATTACCTCTGATAGGCTCGTCGTTCTTGTTCTAATCGGCCTTTCTAATCCACCACCGCCACACACACTTTCTCTATCTGTAGTTCTTTCCATACAAAAGGTAATAAAACAAGTAAAGTGAAAAGCTTTTAGGCCCAATGCACACTAGAATATAAAAGCGACTTTAACTTGTCCGACGTATTTATTTTGTGTGAAAAAGATTGTCCGGCCTAATTGGATGCAAGTCGAGGCCCAACTTGAGTCAACCTTTTTTAGAACTTTAGAGAATAAAGGCGACTTTAATTTTGTGTGTGTACCCTTTACGTCGACGTAAAAGGGCTATCATTCATAAAATTCCAAGAAATCCATCTTTCCTTCTACACGTACAAAGTACACTGGATTGACATGAGTTTTTTATAAAATATATACAATATATTTGTGGTCATTTTAGTTTTGGGTACTTCGCCCTTTTGCATTCACACTCAAAATGGTTTAGCCGACATAAAAAGGTTCAAATTAGCTTCAGGCTTGTAGTTTAAGTCGAGTTTATATTCTAGTGTGCATTGGGCCTTCGCTCTCTTCGCCTAACATAAAATTGTGTGTGTAGGTATATTGCGTAGATTTATAGAAATAATATGACTTTGGTTTTGCAAAACTAGGTTCCATTATCCAAAACCTTGGTTTGTGGCCACTGACAATCACTGACTCAATGAATTTTCTAAATCAACTTCTATGCACATTCCCTGTCAAACCCACTTTTTCAATTCTATAAACATGACAGAGAAAGTAGACTTTGAACTCAACTTTCTCTCTCTCTCTCTCTTTTAATCTATATTTGGTTTTGTCAAGTTTTCTACATTTTTCACCTAACCAAAAAAACCCAACATTCTTCTTGTTGTACATTTTCCAAGAGAGAGAGAGAGAGAGAAAATGATGGTACATAAAAAATGTGTATATTTACATACAAAATATGTATATTAAATTTTTCGAGATGCTCCCAGTTGGGTATAATAATGTTTATTATAATAATGTAAAATGAATGTGAGTTGCTCTACTTGACTACATGTAATTTTGTGACTTGTAGAAAGAAGGGGGATAGAAAAACTTTGTTGGATATATAATGTTGTACATGTATAAGTAGTTGGCTAGGGGGAGAAAAGAGATTTCGTTTTATCTCATTTACTCCAATTACCCCGTGCCATTGATAATTATTATTTCATTTCATGGTTGGTGGTTGAGCAAGAGAGAGAGAGCGTGGAAGGTTACATGGGTCGCTTTTAGTACATGGAAGTTATATGAGGGAAGAAAAAGGGAGGGGAGAGTGAATGATGGTTGTGGACGACGTTCCATTGCCAACACTGGGTGGTTGATTAGTGCTGGAAAAAGTTTCTCTGTAATCAAATTAATGGATTCTTGCCCACGGGGTTTCGGATTCGGATTCGGGTTAGAGTATAGAAGCCTAAATTAGTATTGATTGCTACTTTCTCTCTCTCTCTCTCTCTTTCTCTCTGTCCTCACACTCACACTTTTATACATATATTCACAACTAAAACCCTATTATTCCACTACTATCCTCCTCCTCCTCATTCCAACTTTTAATAAACTCTACAATCTCCAATGGATAGTACAGCTTTGAGAGGTTAGTTGAAAGAGTATATTTTCTCTAGTCTTGATCGTCGTGGCGGTGTAGTTCATTTCCATTTTAGGGATATATTTATATATATGAAGAACTATTTAGTATAGACATAAAACTAGAATTTTATTTGAGCTTTTTTTTCTCTCTCTCTCTCTCTCTTTGATTGTCTACAATTTATATCCTAATTATGTTGCTCAACTCCCTCTCTCTCTCTTTAGTTAGTCCATCGTTTTATGGCCTCTTCTCCTCCCACGCCTTTACCCATTGAGATATATATCCTCAATAATTTTTTTCTGTGTATTTTATACTTGGGAGTATATCCCTCATCGTTACGCAAGTCGCTCGTGCTTGGATTAAGGGAAAATCAAATAGGGAGCGTCTTTTTTAGCATTTTTTTTGTGTAAAAAAAGAATTTTCTCCTATTATAGAGGTACTCCAACTTTTTTTTTCGAATGAAAGAAACCTAATCTTAATGCTAATACTTTTTTTTCATAGTATGGCATGCTAGTTGGGGAAAAGTTGTGTATAAAATTCTATTTTTTGTGTCCATTTTCTTTCTCGACCCGCAACCTAAATAGTAAAATGAATAGAGAAAAAGTTTTTTTTGCAAGCAAAACCTTTTTCATATTGTGTATGTATATATTATGCTTTCTTTACACAACACAAAAAAAAACTTATTTTATTGCGTCAGAGGTAAGTTTTTAGAACAAGACTTGAGCAAGTGAATATAAAAAAGGTTGGCTTTTTTTTCTAGATTTAATTAATCTAGTTCTCTCTTTTAAAAAAATAGAAACAAAATTTTATTAATTTTGTTTTGGTATCACATTCATCATCTATGTACGTAAATAATCTCCATGTTTAACAAATTTGTAAGTCATTTGACTAGAATAAATTCAGAATTAAAATTAGTCTCCAATAAAAAAATTTTTTTGTACAAATATTTAGCTCTACAAACAGAATTCTATTTTTAAAAAAAATCTAGAAAGAATTTAAACTATAAAAAGATTCAAGGGTCACTGCTAAGTGATGAAAGAAAAAAAAGGTCTTAAAAATAAAAGTGAAAGTATCTTTTCAATAGATAAATCTTTTTTTAAGCACCGGAGCTATTTTAATAGGTAAAAGACATGGGAGTTTATACGGGGAGGAAATTAATGGGATAATTATGGGGGGAGTTTTTTTTTCTCTTTTGTATTATTATTATACTGAATGAATGACTAGAGATAAAGAGACTAGATTATTTTACAATCATATTATAGCCAAGCATGCCAGTTTGAAGAGAGAGAGAGAGAGACAAATTTCTCAACTTTTTCTGTCTCTTGTACCATACGTCGTGCTCTCATGCTCATGACAGAGTATAGGAGAAAGGACAGTACTTGATTCGTAGATTTTATGAATTTTTGTCTGTACAAAGTTTGTATTTACTCTCTCTTATAATGTTGGGGCTGTCCATCCATATCCATTGGAATATGTGATACATGATACAGTGTACATGGTACTAATATAAAAGGGAGAGAGAGGATAAACTTATCAGAGAAGCTCGTATAAAAGTTACTACTACTTTTCACATAGCAATCATGACTAGTTATACGAGTCGTATGTTATTTCTAAACTCCTTTTCAAGTTTGATGAGGCGGCTTTTATATAGTCGATGGAGCCAGTCACGGAGAAAATATCTTTTTGGAGGCCGAGCGGCATTTTTACGAGCTGCGTCTTCTCTTTCTCTCTTCTTTTTTACTTTTACGAGCATGATGAAAAATTGAGAGTTTTTTTTTGCTCTACTCTTCTTTTTTCCCCTTTTGCTCCTCGTCTTGGTCACGAATCATCATCGATCGATAACACATTCAAATCGCATCGACATCCGCATCTAAATGCATCTCATCCATGAATAATATTTCTTGCTGTGGGGAGAGACAGAGAGAGAGAAAAAAACATGGAAACCTTGTGACTTTAGTTTTGTACTTGTACTTTACAAGCCGCATGGTATATTTTTTTGTATATAAATATATAGTGTCGAATTGAGTTGTACAAAAAAAAAGTTATACAATTTTTTGAAGAGGGAGGGGGAAAGCAAGATGTAGGATTTATCGTTGAATCAACAACACAAATAGTACACTATGAAAGAGAAAGAAGGGGGAGAAAGCACGGAGTGGAAAAATATTTTGGTATGTACATTACATAACGTCACATTGACACTCTTACTTTTGGTCATAACTATGAACACTCCATGTGATAGGGACAAGAGATAGAAAGATTCTTTAAGCTTATAGGCATATTTGAAGAGAGAGAAAGTCGATGACTGTGAGAAAGAGCAAAAGAAAGGGACAGAGAGAGAGAGAGAGTTTGTAGGCATTTTCTTCCGTGGCGGATATGAAACCAAGTAGAAGAAGTAAAACATGAATCAGGAAATAAGAAAAGAAATCTCTAGAGAAATGGAGAAAGGAAGCTTGAGAAAAATCTCTCTCCTTTTTTTCTCTCTCTCTCTCTTCTTTTCACCCTCATTCCTTTTTTCTTCTTCTTTTTTTTACTTGAGTCTTTTCTCTCAAGTTTTTATTTCCAAACATAATAATAAAATAGGAAAAAATGGAGGAGACTCCTGGGAAGAAATTTGACTTGCACACCATCTTGATTTTGTTTGCAAATCCTCTGATCTATTCATCCATATTCTTTCTCTCTCCCCTTTTTTTTCTCTTATATAAAAGAGCAGAGACTCTCTCTCTCTACACAAAAAAAACTGGATGCATTCATGTCATGTTGCCCGGCTTTCACATTTCACATGAGTTGGAATGAACCAAATCGAAATAACTTTGAAAAACTTTCCAATCCTTTTCTCTTTCTATACCTCAACTCTTTTCTATTTCAACTGACATCATCTCCTTTCTCTCCAGCTTTCTCCCTAGTGACTTTATATAATAAACTTTTTCTATTGTACAATCCCTCTCTCTCTCTTCAGTCTCGTCTATTTCTCTAGGGAATAATTTTAAGTCATGTAGGATTAGCCATTTTAAATATTATGTAAGATGAATATAAAATACAGTGTGTGTACTACTACTACTATTTAAATAAAATAAAATATAATATTTAAATATTAAATTCAAAATTCTCATAAATACTTTGACAAATTTATCATCTCCGCGTGTTTTTTGTCTCAAAAAAAGAGAAAGAGGAGAAAGGAGTGAGTACCCAATAATACTTTTGCACTTGCCCCAACGTTCAATTGTAAAGTGTCATTGATAAGTGTGTATGTGTGGTGACACTTGGCAAAATGTGGGGTTGGTGGCAATGGTGGTAGTGGTTTGAAGTGGAGAGAGAGAGAGAGAGAAAGTCGTCAGTTGATGGAGTTTGTATGAGTTGAGTGTGTACAAGTTGTCCGGATGTACATTCACGCCTCCATAACATGACAACATTATCGTAACGTACGTTTTTAGGTAAAGGCAAGAGAGAGAGAGAGAGTGAGGACGGTACGCTAGTCAATTTTTCTTTCCTTTTTTCCACGCTCTCTCTCTCCTCCTTCCTGTTCCACTTGCACAGTCGTCGGTAGAGAAATTTCTCATGGTCTTTGAGTTGGGGCTAAAGTCATAGTTGACATGTACATACAGTGTACATTATGTGAATGAAAGGATGTTAAGTGGAAGAGAGAGAGAGAGAAAGTGAGTTGGGAGGAGAGAAAGAGGGAGAGAGAGTTGGAAGTTCTGGTGGAACATCCATGGTTTCACTTGAGAGTGTTGTTATGACTTGGCTGCGAACTCTAATGCGATTCCCGACTGCTGAACCGTGGAACGTATTTCTATAGGACTTAGGATTACTTTTACGCCTGCTTATAGGCTGACTCTCAAAAGCTGCAAGCGTGAGTGAGTGAGCAAGAAAAAAAGAAAAGGGGAAAAGAAAGTCAGAGAGAAAGGAGAAAGAGAAAAAAAATGCCAAGTAGTAGAAGGAAAGGAAATCCCTGTGGCTTGGGTGAGATAGGAGGCCGTGATAATAGAGAAATGATGATGCTACGTATAAACTCTCTTTTTATGGGGCTACATATACTCCATTGACTTGACTCTCTCTCTCTCTCTCTCTCTCTCTCTCTCTCTCTTTGTATGTACTCTCTGTCTATTATTCTGTGAACATGACAGAAAAAAGTCTTGAGATATACGATATTTGAGAACATATACCCCCTCACATATATAACACGAGAGGTATAAATAGTTTAATAGGGGGAGAAAGTATAGAGAAAAAGATTGAGGGTTGGTGATAGGGATAGAAAAAAGAGAGAGAGAAAAAATAAAGACGATGGATGGAATAATGGCTAGCTCAAGCTCCTTGGGTATGAAATCAAGTGAAGCAGATCCATGAGGCCGGTGAAGCATCCAAACATGCATGCATTGAGATTAACGCGGGCATCTCTGTGGAACGAATTGATTTTGAAAGTTGCGGGCGGAAATGAGACTTCATAAGATAACTCTCTCTCTATTTTTTTCTGAGGGAAAAAATTACGTCGGAGATGAGTCTACTTTATATTCCTTTATACTGTGATACACAAATACTTTGTACTAGGCAACCTACACCATCATCATCATCACTTTCTTCTTTTCTTTTTTTCCATCTCCATTTTACATCTCTCCCGTCTCCCTTCTTTTCTAGTTCCTTCCTTCTTTTTTACATTGTACAGCAACAACTTTTTTTTTGTCTACTTTTTTTTCAGGCTTCAATTGATCCGTTCCAAAAGTCCCTCAACTAAGTAAACCTTTTATAAGTTGAATATGCGGGGAAGCTATGGAGTTTTTTTCTCTTCTTCTTCTTCTTGTGATGTAAAAAAGAGATGCTAAAAGAGAGAGTTGGTATAAACTAATCTGCATAGAATTAGAGTCAGTCACATACATTACATACATAGATATGGATACTTATTTGCATATCAAGCTCTTCTCCTTCTTCTCTCTATCCTTACGCAAGATCAAATCCAGGGATTTTTCCTCATTCACTCAGTCTCTCTCAAAAGGGAGTCTCTCTAAGAGTTTTTTTTGAAGAGCAAGTTAGAAGAAAAAAGAGATGCTCGTCTCTTTAAGGAGTAAAAGGAGAAAAAATGGAGAAAATCCACCTTCTTAAATTTTTATCCATCTCACTTTATACATAAATTCTTAACCGTATAGTCTATCCCTTTTTTGGTATCTATTATAAAAACTTGTGCTAGATTTTCTCTTACTTTCTCTTTATATAAAAAAGAGAGAGGGGGAATCTATACACTATATATTCTCGCCCTAAGGATTACTATCTTTTTAATCATTTTCTGTCTCTACCATGCTAACAGATTCCGACACCAAGTCTTTATTTTTCATGTCTTTTTTTTCAAAGCAATCCTTGATTCAAAGATTCTCTTTTAACTTGTAACTTTCACTTTTTCTTTTTTTTCATCACAACTCATTTTTGTCAATACAAATAGTAATTTTTAAATTAATATGGATAAAATAAAATGTTTTTTTTTGTTATGAATATCATTTATTCATCCACAAAAAATGAAACTGTAGCCAGTCCAGTCAAGTTAAAGAGACAAATAAAAATATTTGATACTGTACAATAAAAAAAACAAGTATTAGTCAATAGAAAATAATAGTAAATAAAAATGAGGCAGTTTGATCAAAATACATTTAATAGTTTTTATGTGACGCCGTCAGGCCAGTCAGTCTCCCCCTTTTGTCCCCTGTACTGTCTCTTGCTTTTTTTGTGTGGAAAAAAAAACATTACAAACATTTTATACTATTGTTGTACTCAACTTAGCTTTTAGCATTACGACAAAAAAAAATACACAAGAGAATCTACCAATCTAATTCGAGTGTTTGGTGTTTGCCCTGTCTGTTGTAAAAGAGAGAGAAAGCGAGGGGGAGGGGGAGGGGAGTTTAAGGTGGATTGCACGAAACTCTTGTGTCTAAATGGCACATTGTCACACCAAATGAAAAAAGGTTGTGCGTGCTCTCAACTATTTCAAAAGAGAGAGAGAGAGAGAGAAGGGGAAAGTCATGGAAGGGAGTGTGTGTGTAATGTGTAATGGTTGGAATTTAAGTAGGAAATCTGTGCTTCAGTTTTGTCCCATTTAATGTCCTTTAGTAGCTATAATAATACTTAATGGTAATTGAGATAAATGTTGGTTGACTTGGCGTGTATAAAATCTTTCCCTCATCCACATCACACATCACGTACATAGAAGGCATATATGCTAATCAAAACAATTATAGTCTTTTATTAAAATAAATGTTGCATTATATCCATCGTCATTCATAGACCATAGTCACAAAAAAGTGAAGCCAAGAATGGTCATTTATAAAAAAAGAGAGGGGGGTATTAAATATTTTGACACAAAGAGAACGACAAAAAATGGAAACAAATGGAGACTAACTTCAAAATTATTACGCGTACCTTTACCCTTTTTTTCATAGATGACATTTATAACAAAACAATTAAGTTTATGATTAATTATTTTGTCAAAATGTGTACTAGTTTACTATACCACAAACAGAGAGAGAGAGAGAAAGAAATGGAGGGAGGGGGGGAGATTAAATATAGAAAAGAAAGGGAGAAAAAAAATTTGAGTAAGTGAATAATAGATGGTGGATATTTGAGGATAAGAAGGTAGAAATGTGGAGAGAGTTGAACAAGTGAAATAAATCTTTGAGGGTGAAGACAAACAAAGTTAGTATTGAATTGATTTGGCCGAAAGGGAGATAGGTGGAGAGAGAGAGAGGAAGCCAATAAAAGGAAATCCAATGAAAAGTCAATAAAACTATTTCCCGTCTAGAGGTCGGTAGGGAGTTTAGAGACAGAGAAAAAAGAAAGATGAGAGAAAAAAAGCTCAGATAAAAGTTACGGTTGTCGGCTGAGTCGTTCTCTCTCTCTCTTTACGTATGTACACATCTAATATATATAAATGTGTGTATGTGTTTGGTTGTTGATGAAAGGGAAAGGAGGCATGGTGAAAAGAAAGTGGGTAGGAGGAAATGAAGAGAAAGCCATAATGTGAATACATTCAAGAGAATGCCCTTGTCGTTGGCTTGCCTTGTCGTCATCACATGAACTAAAGGAACGATGACGAGGGAAAAACGGCTGTAGGTACAGCCAGCTAGTTGTAAGAGTCAAGACTATCGCCCAAAGTTCTTTCTCTCCCCCCTCCTTTCTTTTCTTTGCTTTCTTTTCTTCAATCTGTGTGAGAGAGAGAGAGAGAAGAGCAATGGAGAGAAAAGTCAAGTAGTTCTTTTTCCTTCCTTTACACAGCAGCTTGCTTCACTTCTCTCTTTTCCCCTCTTGCTCCTTTCATTGTGTATGCATCACATTTCACTTTTTTTCTCTCTGCTTCTCCTACCCATATAATTTCCTTTCAGCCTCAACCTTCCCCCATTTACAGTAACTTACATAACTCCCCTCACATTCATTTCCTCATATATAATCTTTTCCCCCCTTCCCCGTTTTTCTCCCTCATCTTACTTTATGTACAGTATTGAGGGAGAAAAAGAATTTTTCTCTCTTTTTTTTGAAAGGACAAAACCTTTATATCAGAAAAATATATTATACTATAAAAACATGAAATAATATAGTCTTCAACATTATATTTATATATATATATATATACACTTATATATATGGGAAAGAGACTCAAAGAGACAAGGAGAAGAGGAAAAACGCTCAAGGAGAAAAGGAAGCAAATAATCAATAATCTGCTCACAATCCGAAAAGTCTGTCTACTTTCTCTTCGTAGTCTTCTCATTCTTTTTTCCCTCTCCTTCATATTCGTTTTTTTTTGCGCGGATTTTTTTTTCTTTCTTTCTCTCTCTCTCTTCCTTCCTCTCTTTCCCCTCCAAGTTCTTTGCATAGAATAAAAGAGTGGCTCAAATATGGTATAGGCTATGTATTCCATGAATGAATGCTTGAAGAGAAAGAGAGAGAGAGAGAAAAAAAAGAATGACTTTTCTCTCTCCACAGTCGATTTTCTTGATGTCGTGCCGACCTCCGGTGGTGATGGCTGGCTGGCATTTTCCTCCCGTTTTTTATACGCTTATCTTTCTTTTTTTATATTCTCTCTCTCTCTCTCTCTCTCTCTCTCACTTCCATGACTCGTCCACCAATCGCTCTTTCTCCCCCCATAACCTTACTTTATGTCTCCTGTCTCTCTCTCTCTCTTTATGTGTAATCCAAGAGCATCACACACTTTCTCTCTTGACTTTCTTTTTTTCTCTTGTTATAATGTTATGAGGCTATCCTCATCTGTATGTGTGTACACTGTACATTGCACTGAGAGATGAGAGTATAGACTCGTAGAATTCAGTTGGATGAATCTTCAAAAGGATTCAACATTCATTCAGTCACCTTTAGAAACGACTTGCCTTTGGCAAACCTTTCTCTTGGTCTTTTTTTTCATTGAAAAAAATTGTCTATCCCTCTTCTTGGACTTTTTTTCTGTGCTTTCACCAAGCTTGAAAAAAAGTACATATGTAAAATTTCTCTTCTTTTTTTCTTGAGAAACATGAGTATGAGTATAAGAGACTTTTTTTTAGAACCTCCCAACTCATTCTGTGACTTTCATGAATAAAGTCTAAATGATGAATCCTCTCTCTCTCTCTCTCTCTCTCTCTCTTCATTTCTCTCTGAGGATTCCACTCCTTTCTCTCTCTCTCTGCAGGGAAATGAAAGAACGTCAAGTGTCAAAGCTCATCATCATACCAAGCGTTTTTCAAACAACTTTTTTTTGGTGTTCTATACAAATTTCAAGTGAAAAGTATTATACGTGTGTTGACTACATAAATATAAAAAAAAGTATAATTACTTTGTTCAAGGATGAGGGAACAATAAAAAGAAATTTTTTAAATTACATTTTAAATTGCGTATTAAATTAAACTGTACTAAATTGTTTTAAAAATACTCTTAATTATAATCCACGTTCTTTTGTATAAATAAACTTTAGTTTGGGGGAAATGGTATTAAAAACAGTTTTTTTTGTGTTTGTACTTTCACAGAGAAAGTACAGAGTAAATTAAATAAAAGAGGATTTCTCTTTGAAATAATCTTTTCATTACATAATGTTACACATACATAGTGTACATTTACATAATAATTGTCATTATAGTGAATGACATGGAATTGGCTTCATTTTTGCAGGAGTTCTTAGTGTACATATGACATTATACATGTATGTACATAAGTAAAGTTTAAGAATTCAAGACTCAGTCTTCAACTTTTCAACAGTGTGACTTTGAGGGAAAAAAGAGAGAAGGAGAAAAAAAAGAAATTTATATATAGCGGAAGAGTTGGAAAAGTATGGAAATAAATCTCATACAATTCCATTCATTCAGGACGTCGGGGCTGACATAACCCTTTGAGAGGGAAAAAAAGGAAAAATTTTCATGAAGGAATTCCATATCCGTTTAAGAAGCTTGTCTTTCAATCGAGCTCCATTTTTCATACAATTTTCTTTGCTTTCTCTCTCCCCCTCTTTTTTTTCATTCCCATTTCAATGCCACTTTTTTCTTCTTGATTCCCTCTACTCGAGATATTTTATTCTTTTTTTTCTTCTTACAATCTACAACTACTAAGATTTTTGACTAGTACAAGAGTTAGAGTTAGAAACTATGCTCTGAACATTTTTTCCACTTTCTCCATTTTTAGAGATGTGCAGTTTGGGGAAAAGAAATTTCCTTGATTTGACTCTCATACTTGTACATAATATAATATTGATAGGGTATACATATTAATGGGTTGAGAGACAGAGAGAGAGAGAGAGAGAAAAGCGGAAAATCTTATCCATCTCTCCATCTATCCAACAACTAAAGCTCCCCCCTCACCTTTATTGAAATTCAATCAGTGTCTTGCCTGCTTTGAATATGAATGGCTTATCTCACACTCGTGTACAATTTACCAAAAAAAAGTTGGTATAGCATATGCACTCTACATGTCAATTTTTTTTATGTATGTACACTGTACATGAAAATCTTTTAACATTTATTTTCTATGGGGGTTTCATGCCTCGTCTCCCATGGTTGTGCTTTCTCCAACTCTTTTTTTTCTTTCTCTCTCTCTCTCTCGTCATCCCCTCTATTTACTGCTATTATAGAAAACTTCTCCCTTTTTCTTTTTTTCCCCCTTTTTTTCGTCATGCACACACGTAAAATGGAATGTCCCACGCACACTGCCCCAAGCTTGTCTGTACAACGAGTTCAAAATTTGTGTGTAGAGTAGAGGAAGCACAACAACTCGATCCTTCATCCATCTAAAGAGTGCAAGAAAGGGGGAGAGGGAAAGAGTAATTCAAAGGCTGAGACTTTGACAACTCAATTTGGAATATTTTTTTCAAATTTGTTTGCGGTTGTCTACCATGCCGCTATTTACTTTCCAGATTTCCCCCTCATGCAAGAGAGAGAGAGAAAGCTGGTTTTGTATGTGCAGTCTACATTTTTATATACACTTGGAGGTGTAGAGTCTCTCTGTGTACTTTATGGCCTAACAGCGGGGGAAGGAGGTAGGGATATGAGGCATTCAGTGTCAATGCATAATATTTATTTTCTTGGGATTCTTATTCTTTGTCTCCAGGGAATGTTTCCAGTCCACACACACACAGAAGAGAGAGAGAGAGAGAGAGAAGGGAAAGGAAGAAAAGCAATTGAAAATAAAAAGAGCCAATTGTGGGGGGAATACAGACGGGAGTCGTCGAGAACATTTATTTTGGGAGGGAATGTAGAATCTATCTAATTTATTTGCTTTACTGTACAACTTTCCCTCCACCCATATTATTCCCATTTCTACTTGCACACACACACACACACACACACATTTGTTTGACATGATTTTCTATGGATTCGACTGTTTGCACGCCTTATCTTGTACCTCATCCTCATGACATGACCGAGGGAGGAAGAACTGATGAAACTCTCTCTCTCTCTTTCTGTAATGCTAACCCTTTATTTACATAGTAAGGAATAAATAGCAAATAATTTTCTTCATGGTTCTTTCTCTATCTCGGTATTTGCATTGAGTCTCTGAGATGGGACGACATGAAGGATGAGCAATGGGGGATCGAGTATGTATCTGTAGGTGAAATATACAAAAGGAGAGATTTCTTTTACAAGTTTTTCTATATCACCACAAAACATGTACATGCACATATAAACTGTAGAGTGAGAGAGAGGCGAGTCTATAGTAAAGTCCATCCTGACACTTGTTTATTACATGAAAGATGGATGACTACTCGTCGACACAGAGAAGAAAAGAGTTTATCATGAGAAAATGTGTACAGAGTAAATAGTTGTTGTTGTCAAGGTAAAATTTTCTAGTGAGGAAAATAAAAAGGCAAGAATCATGGTCGAGGAGTAACTTGAATAGAGAATTCTGTAAAGAGAGAGAGAGAGAGAAAGAGGGGAAGACGACAAGTCACAAATAGTGATGAATGGCCAAGTGGCTACATCATGAGGATTGTGTTTAGAGGGAGGGCTATACATGTATATATATGCCACACAGTGGATGAATGTAAATTAGTTCAAGAGATGGAAAGTGTGTTGTATGTATTTGTGTGTAAAAATAGAGAGAGAGAAAGCAAATAAATATTTCTTTCTTTGGTTTGTTGACTTTCAGAGAAATTCCCTGTCGCCCAGTGACCGTGACAAGTTTCGAACGCGGAGCAGCCCAGAGTCAGAACCTAAGAGACCAAAAAGAGAACGAGAAGAGAAGCATGAGGTGAGATACTTTTACTTTTTTTCTCATGCCAAGCAGTGGCTATTATATGTACTACATATGTACTATGTAGTGAAAGTACATTCTATCCAAGTATTATATGTATAAAAAAACAATACCAAGAAGAAGAGCAAACAAAAAAAGGGTTTTATTTGTGCGGTGACAGTTGCCACAGAGAAAGAGAGAGAGAGCCAAGCCAAGGGAAGGTTGGTTGACATGAAAAAGCTTCGAGGAAGCTTTTTTCATGATTTTTTCCATTGTGAAGCCTAACAAGTCAAATTGAAACAAACTGCGGCTTAAGTGTGTGACTCGTCTTTCTCTCTCTCTCTCTCTCTCTCTCTCTCCTGTCCCGCTCTCTTGATTCTTTGCCAAAGTCTTTGCTCTTGCAAGTCCATGGAAAGTGTCAACTCAGAGTGGAAAGACGCCTTCTCTCTACGTTTCTTGGCTTTGACTTTAGTTCTTATAGCTTTTTTTCCCCTTGGCACGATCTACCCATTAGTTAGCTAAACTTACTCTTTGCGTCTTTTTTTCCACTTCTCTTTTTTTCCATTTCTCCCCCCTCTTTTTTTCTACTTGTACAGGATTTCACCCTCATTTCATTAGTAGACTGAGAGTTTTCAAATAAAAAAAATCCTACACTTGTTTTTTTTATTCTCCAATCATTATCCATGCAAATCAACGTTTTAATTTATAAAAAAAATAGTTTTTGTTCTTTTTAGTTCGGTGCGAAAATTGAATTAAAAACTCTATTGTCTATTTTCAAATTTTATATTATGAATATTTTTTATACAGGCAAGTGATGGAGAAAAAAGCGACCAGGATCTCGTCGTTGATGATAACAATGAGGTGAGAATAATAATAATTTATTAAAAATAAAATAGAGAAAATAATATAAAAATTCATTTTTATGAGATACTTAATTTTTTATTATTTCTCAGGACCCACTGACCCCTCCTAATGGAACAGTTTCACCCCGGGAGAATGGCATCGATAAACTCCCTTCCAAGAAATCTGACCACGTGCCACCGCATAGGTAAACTTTACTAATGATACCTTTCTCTATTACAGTGTAATTTTAAGAGGAAAATCATGTAGAGAAAGCATAGTGTAAGTTTACATACAAACTGGTGGAACCATCACAATTTAATTGTCTCGTTAATTTACATGAGTCTGGTTGAAACTGTCGACCAGATAGAATTGAGGTTTTCGGTCAAAGTTGAAGTTGAAATTTTCATTTTTAAAATTCCAATGGAGAAAGTAGAAGAGAAAGCAACGTATTTTGAACATTACAAAAATTTTGGTGATTGCATTGGAGAAAGTCTGAGGTTTTTGAAAGAAATAATATTGACAATATTAGATAAAGAATTCTGGGGAGATTCTACAAATATGAGGGAAATGTAGCAAAATGAGAAGGAATTTATTTTCATGTTCCTTGTTGGATAAATTCTTGGAGTGGAGTAATGCTTGAAATTCCTGCGTATACCGGCACAAACAAAAAGTCTTATTTTTTTCTACTTTGTTTCTTACAGTCCACGAAGTGGTGGCTCGTCGAATTCCAGCACACCCTCCACAAACAAAAAGGATGAGAAACCGTCGACTCCGACAAGTAAATCAAGGTAAAAAAACAATATTTTGTATCATGACAAGATTTATATTTTAACACGTTTTGAACAATTTCATAAGAAAAATATTTTCTCATTCTATTTTCAAAGTAGTTCGTCCAGCATCAAACCTGTGGCCAGAACTACTCCCCTTGGTAAGTCATTTATTTTAATTTAGACATTAAAAATTTTAGTCAATTTGAACAAGTAAATTGATTGTGCATTTTAAAATTATTTTTTTAGGGCCAAACCCTGCATACCTCCATAATAATATCAGTCCTGTATTAAGCAGCTATCCACGTCCACCACTTGTAAGAAAAAGACTCAATACTTAATTGATAATTTGAATTATGTTAATTATTTCTAGGAGCATAAATAACAAATTTTTTATTGTAAAAAGGTTGGTTATGATCCTCATATGAGAGGAGCCCTCGGACCTGGTCTTGGAATTCCGGGAGGAAAGCCGGCATATTCCTTTCACGTGTCAGCTGATGGGCAGGTAGATAAAAAAAATATATTGTTGGGGAATGAGCAAATTTCAATAGACTAAAATAGCGTCATTAGATTGAACCCCCTTGTTGAAAAATGTATAAATTTATTTAGATGCAACCCGTGCCATTCCCACCGGATGCTCTTGTGGGTCCAGGAATTCCCCGACATGCTCGTCAAATCAACACTCTGTCTCATGGTGAAGTAGTGTGTGCAGTGACGATCAGCAATCCCACAAAGTATGTCTACACTGGAGGGAAAGGGTGCGTCAAAGTGTGGGATATTAGTCAACCCGGAACTAAGAGTCCTGTCTCCCAGTTGGACTGTTTACAGAGAGACAATTACATCCGATCAGTTAAATTGCTCCCCGATGGCCGAACACTCATCGTCGGTGGAGAAGCATCAACTTTATCCATTTGGGATTTGGCTTCACCCACACCCAGGATCAAGGCTGAACTTACTTCCTCTGCTCCGGCCTGCTATGCCCTTGCCATTTCTCCTGACTCTAAAGTATACCCCTCTTTTCTACCTCCACTATTTCTTCCCTTTTTCAACAATTTAACATGTTAACAAATTGAAATTAATTGAATTTTGTTTTGTAGGTGTGTTTTAGCTGCTGCAGTGATGGAAATATAGCAGTTTGGGATCTTCATAATCAAACACTGGTACG